>RPOG01000621.1:0-276483 GCA_008086565.1 Thalassoma bifasciatum
GCAGGAACAGTGAGCTGGTGCTGGGCCTAAGAGCAGAGGAGGAGTGACGTGTGGCAAAGGGGCCGGTGGAGGAGCAGCGCCGCAGTAAAAGCATTTTCCTCTACAACCCACAGGGGAGTCAAAGGAGCGATGGGGGGAAGGAGGGGATTATCACAAAGATCTTTTGAAAGGGGAAAACTTTTAATGTTAAAAAGGTTAGAGCGGTCACACAACCTCCCACGCTGAAAAAAGAGAGCAAATGAAAGCCAGAGCTCCTGCTTCCAGCTCTAAGGTTGTGGAATTAAAGAGAGAAGCCATGGAAATATAATGTTTGATTCAGATAGTCTGCAGGCCGGTGAAAGGACAAATAAAACAAGATTTACATAAACACAGAGGAGTAAATAAGGGATGAGAAAGGAAATAGCCACAGGAGAGAGATAAACAAGCGTGCCGGATGCCTTATCCTGAAACTCTAAATGGTTTTAAATGTCCTCTTGTGGCTTGATCTTATGAATCGGGTTAAAATGGGCTCCTCGTGGCCCCGGGGCAGTGGGGCCCTGCTAGATATGATCTTCAGTGTGGCCTTTGCATGCACAGGGAGCGCTTTAACAACAATGGCTCATCTGAGAGAGCCCGTAAACATGTGCCGGGACCTTGACCCCGGCAGTAAACAGTCTCTCTACCTGATGATGAATAGCAGAGCTGGGCAGGGCGCACAGGAGAGGCCTGTTCAGCTCTCTGTTACTCTCTGCTGCTCCCTAAAACACACCAGGAACAGGCACAGCAGACAAGGACCAGTTTACTGTCTGAGCATCAGGTTATCAAGTTATTTGGTGTCAGATAAATGAGAGTACTTCATGCCCTGTAGTGTAAATATCGGTAAAATGAATGATATGGGGAAACTGTTGGACTGGCATTGGAGATATTAACAGAGGCACAACATTGCACAGAGTTAGTTTCATGCTTAACGCCTTTTAGATTACTAGTATGTGACACCTCAACTGTATGATAACATAGACAGCAAGCGCAAACAACACTACAATGCAATACACACTCTTTTAACTGAAATCTAACCAATTGTTTTTGTCTGGTTTTTATTAGAAAACTCTTATTAGTGTTAATATTAGCCACATTTGCCAGAAAAGCCCATTCATCTCCAACCCTCTCCAACCCTCTCCACCCTCACCGACTGCCTAACCGAAATAAAATCATGGATGCAAGCAAACTACCTACAACTCAACTGTGAAAAGTCAAACCTAATCACTGGTCCCAAATCCCTCACCCCAACCGCCAGCAACTTCAGCCTCTCAATTGACAATGTTTCCCTCACCCCATCCTCACACGTTCACAACCTCGGCATCATCCTAGACTCCCATCTCACTCTGGAAAATCACATAAATCGCATCACTCAATCCGCCTTCTTCCACCTCAAAAACATCGCCCGTCTCCGTTCATCTCTTTCCTTCTCCACCGCCGAAACTTTAATTCACGCATTCATCACTTCCAGACTGGACTATTGCAACAGCATCCTATACGGCCTCCCTGCAAAACAACTCAAAAAACTTCAATATATCCAAAACTCCGCCGCCCGCCTTCTGACTCACACACGCTCCCGAGATCACATCACCCCTGTCCTCCAAAAACTCCACTGGCTCCCCATCAACCAACGCATTCAGTTTAAAATTCTCCTCCTCACCCACAAAGCCCTCCACAACCAGGCCCCCTCCTACCTCTCCAACCTGCTCCACCATTTCACCCCTTCCCGAGATCTCCGCTCATCCGAAGCCCACCTCCTCTCCATACCACCCAACACCAAGCACCGAACCTGGGGGGACAGAGCCTTCTCTGTCGCTGCCCCCACCCTCTGGAACACCCTACCACAACACATCCGAGCCTGTCCAAACCCATCCACATTCAAAACCCTCCTCAAAACTCATCTTTTTAAAGGTGTTTTTAATGTCTAACTGCTTTTAAATGTATTCCATGTTTTGTTTTGTCTTGTTTTCATTTTTATAGATTATTATTTTTGTTATCACTACTGTGTTGTTTTAATTGATGTTTTTAATTCTGTAAAGCGTCTTTGAGTATCTAGAAAAGCGCTCTATAAATAAAATTTATTATTATTATTATTATTATTATTATTATAAAAGTATCTTATCTCTGGAGCTTAAAAGACTTTATTTAAAAGACTTTTTTTTAAAGATTTGCACACTAATACACAGTACCATCTAAAAATTGTTACCTTTTATGTGCCTTGGCACTGATACTATTTGACTTGTGTTCCATTATCATTTTTTATTGCACAAGTGTTTCCTTTTCCTTTTGATGCTTTTACAGTCGGTCATTTTATACAGTTCCCTTAATTTCTGCACTGGCTATTTTATTGTCATTATTTATACCAAATGTGTGCCATAGCACCATAGGCCCTTGACAATTGTAAATTCAATCATTATTTCTTTTGCATGTGTTGCACATATTGCAGAATAAACAACAAAGCTACTTTGAACCTGGAAGAAATATCTGCCAGTGGGGTAAAAAAAAATGTACACAGGATAAAAAGTTTCTTGAAGTAAGAATGATTAAAACAGGAAACTTTATTTCTATATTTTCAAACAGTAAAAACTGTTACAGAGCCCTATCAGCTCCTGATTCCTCCTTTAAAGAGGAGATTGGACAATCTTTGGAGATGACCTAGGTCTAAACAGTTTCCTTATCTTTAGGATTTATTTGTTTTTTACAGCCCTGAATATAAGCGGACAGGGGAGGCAGACTTTTTGAAGACAACATCTGGATTATTAAGAAAATACTTTTGATGAGCGATGATAATAATCTTAACTCTTTATATCAAAAGAATCAGATTTTGCTTTTAACACTTTGTGAATGGAACCTTTTTTCAATTATTTTGAAATCATATTTTTGTATCAGTATCTCCTAAAATGGGCACAATGTTCAAATACAAAAATAAGTACAAAACCTGTGGACAATCAATGAATGAATGACACCTTGGATCTTTTTGGTGCATGTCACTTCTACACTAACCACTCTGTGGTGCCTTATCTATTATTTTCTGTTGTAATTTATAACAACTTCCTTATAAACACACCACAACCTCACCTCAGTTGTTGAGGCTGTGTTTCAGCCACTTTATTCTGAAACATCACTGTGTCTCTCCTTTTTTTTATCCTCCTGGCACAGTGGTTGTGAGTAGTGGCTACAGAGACAGAAACATGCTTCATGTAATGTCTATTGTTTTAGTGAATACCTACAGTGGATTCTGAGACCTCAAATTTAAGTAAATATCCCTTTTCAGGTGTAACTGGAAGGGGAATAGGAAGCCGTTTTATATCCAGGTCCATGTTGTTTTCTATTAATCCAGCATGTTGAGTGTGAGTGTCTCTAAAAAGGATGTTTTGTTTTTAGAAATCAACATGAAATAACTTTCTACATAACTGCATGGCAGGGTGCAGTCATCAGATACCACAGTTACTTTAACTTGCTGATGTTTAGCCATGATAATTCATCTCAGCTGTACAATCAAAAACAACAGCTCCACCATGAAGTCTACTTCAACACTTTTGTATGTTGCTGAGACAGTCAGAAAAGTCATTTGTTGTGTTTGTGCTCGTTGATGAAGTGTTAGTGTAATCTTAATAAATTATTTCCTTGTTATTTTAAAGCAAAACAGAAGGTAAAATTTAGTGTATTGGAATCCACAGGTGATTGTAATATTAGGTCTGAGGTGTGAATATTTTGGATGAAAGCTGAAAACCTCTCTGGTAGACTTCCTGCTGAGACTCTCACTGAGGTTAGGATGAGGTCACTTAACACTGAAACCACCAGCCACACCAAACCTGCCTAAAGAAACACCACACGGCGCCACAAAGTAAAGAAACAAGGCACCCTGTCTCACCAGCGCCAATTCTGGATGCCTGTTCAGATAGCTGCTCTCATACTCAGACAATAAAGTCAGATAAGCAGGGAGAGGTCTGTTTATGCCAGTCTGCTCCAGTTTCCAAACAGGACGCAGACCTCTGACAGGCTGGAGGCTGGACTGGTATCAACTGGTGGACTCTGGAAACTTGTTTGACCAAGAGTTTGCCAGCGGAGAAATATTCCATTCAGTCCAAAACAAGAACCATGAAAACAAAATACTGAACAAATATTTTTGCATTTGTCTGAAGCAAACACATGCATTAGAAACAGGCATCCTGAAATAAAAGGCAGATGAGTCGACCTCACATGGACTGAATTTCCTCTCTGATCAGGTGTGTGTGAGCATGTCTGTGTGAGTGTGTTCTGGGGGGAGAAATTGATGACACGATGGGGGATGCATTGACCCCTAAGTGTCTCTGCTTCAAGAGGGGGGGGGGCAGGTTAAGGGCCTCATGTGCTGGATCACTGGCTAATAAGTTTCCGGTCGTCCCCCAAGGGAGTCAGGCGGGCTTAGATGGGGAGGTGGTGGTGATGTTGAAGCGTAAAGTTTTCTAATTGACCTTTTAAAAGCAAGTGAAGAAAAAAAGGAGCATGATTTCTACCATGAAAAGTCACTTTCTCAGGTTTTCTGTTCAGAATAAAACCTGGATGTGTACACACTCAGCGTGCGGTAGCTGCATCTGTTAACAGGAGCTCAAACATCAACACATAGATAAATTCATTTTGTCAGGTGGAGAGGATTTGTGCGCTTCACTTGCTTTTATCACTTGCAGCGGTGTGAAGTGGAGGTCTGCTCTGTTTAAATACCTCAACATGTTTGATGGCTTCGCTTTACAAAGCCAGAACAAACAGGAGAGGAAGAGGGAGTAGTGAGATATGTGAAGATCCACAGGCTGCTGTGTGTCATCTGTGAGAAGCATCAGAATTATATGAGAATAAAAGTATCAAATCATCCTCTGAAGATAAAGATAACACGAGAGTCTTCAGCTGTTTGAGTCTCAACAGATGGAAACAGAGCGAGTTTGATCGAAAACAAGGATCACTATGTAAGTTACAAGAAGCATGCAGAAAATAAACACGCAGCATGAATACTGGGCTTATTATTTCCTGTGCCTGTGCAGGTTTAGACTTTAAAATGTTTGGTTGTAACTCCAGCCCCAGTCTCACCCACCATATGTTATTTTAGACAACTTCCGAAACTCTGATAGTGGTTTTCAGTCCAGCTCACTCACACACGCTGTCAGAGAGACTCCTGCCTCTCTGCTTTCAGCCGGTAATCCCTGAGATCTTCACTCACAATGAGCACACATCAGAGCCAGGCAGGCAGAGAGCATCCAGTCCCAGAGCGACGCTGCCAGCTCAAGGTGCTCCTCTCTGTTAGGTAAAGAAACTGGCCGCCTGCCAAGCCGACTGGCTTTGTGGGAGTCATTATCAGCAGTCTTAGCGTGCACGCAAGCTTTAGGAAGTGGCCACACCTCTGCTGCAGATCTTTGTTTTTATCTATTCAGTATGTTACTATGGATGATCTTAGTTTACACAAACAGACTCTCTGATTTTTAAACCAACAAATGTAGCAATGTTTAAACACCCAGTTTCATCTTGAGAGCAGTACCAGGGGCCGGAGGCATAAAGAGTTCAAACATCCCTTTCACATAAGCCTGTATACAGAAAAAAAAATACAATTCAGCATCCGGATAAACTTTCTGTTGTCAAGTGACCAAACACACAAAATCAAAAATGATCTGAACAGCTTAAACTTTGTTGTTAAACTCTAATGCTTTTCCAAAGGCTCTGTCATAGTGGGTGTTGTCTTCTTGGAGGATACAGTTCTGTTACAGACTTTAAAGACAGGATTTTCACTGGTCTAGGAATTGGTATTGATAAGATTTGATCAATACCAATGCTCTTATTGATTCTGCTTATTGACCCTATTTACCAATCCATTTCATTATCAATTTCTCTTGTGAATATCTGTGTACAAAAGTTGACTTTACAGGTTTTCTGTGTCAACAACATTTTATTGAGTCTATAAGCAGATAAATATGAAACTGGTCAATAGGTTTTGATATTTGATATATTCAAGCCTGCACTCCCTGTCTGGAAAACATTTACCTGTTAGTATCCTGACAATTTTGGGTTTTAAGTATTGTTAACAAAAAGTTATTGTCATGTGTTTTTGTGATGCAGGTTGAAATTCCGCTTTAAAACCAAAGTCACATCGATGTTTTCTGACCACTAGCATATCAATGCAATTTTCTGTTTATATTAGCATCAAGCTAGCACTTAGTTTTCTATATCATCTGTGATACATGAGGAGATGTAAAACATTTTGACTCAATTGAATGTGAATCCTTTTTGAGAGAGTAATGTACATTTCTTTTTGTGTTCACTTTTACAGCTTCTTAAGTAAAACAAGTGGAAATTCCTGAGTAAGAGATTTACTGGAAAACTGTCACTTATCTGCTTAGCTGAGCTAGCTTGGGCAGATTGATAGGTATGAGGATTGTCTGCTCCGACGTAATGTAAAGAATTGAACAGGGAATCAATAAGAATAAAGGCTAACGGTGTTGATGGGTTGTACCATTTCTTATAGATTCTTAACGGGAGCCAGTTCCTTGATACCCAACTGACACCCATCCCTACTCTGGTTGTAGAATCTCACCTCAATATTTCTGCAATGAGATTGTCTGGAGTGATGACAAGCATTTTTTTCTCCTTGGTTTCCCTGACCTGGATCGCCCGGGTCAGGATTGATTTATGGCATGTAGAAGTCTCTACAAAAGCACCACGCCACCGACAAAGTTTAGCAGTGAGAGCAGAGACCTGTGTTTTTCTCTGCTGGATTTCTTGGATTTATTTATCGAAATAGTGGACACTGGAGCTGGACTGTCAGACAGAAAAGGGTGCTCACCTTCTGGACTCTAAACTACAAACTGAGTTTAAAGGTGTGATTGTTGTCACTTTCAAAACAGCCTTGGCAAGGGTTACTACCTTGGGTAGGTTGGTAAAGGTGCTGATGGGAAATGGAGCCTTGAGCCCTGAAAAACACCAACTTTCAGTCCTTGCAGACCCTTTAAAGTGTTAAGTTAACATGCTTCAGCTTTATTCATTCTTAAACATACTCTGTAAAGCATGATTCAAACCTTTTCCAGGTGTAGACAATGACGCTCATCGTCAAACAAGCCTCTGCAGTGAGTTGTGTCTTTGTTCACTTTTAACAAAAATCATACTAATAGCAGTTAAACCAAATATTTGTGCTGTGATTTCACAAGTTAAAAAAACATAATTAAAGGAACATTAAATAGTTTCATCATGATGCAGATTTTTCAGAGTCAGAGTTGATGCTTTGTGAGGTTTGTTGGCAAGAGGTGGATGAACATAAAAGTTATTTTTGAAAAGAGTTCAGATCAGTCATTACTGATGCAATATCCGAAGTACGTCAAAGCTAATAGGCTTTTGATAAACAGACACCGAGACATTTCTTAATACTCCACTGGCCTTTTAGGCTCTGAAATCACAGACTAAATCTTGTCGTTGGGCTGTTCATGGTCTTATTGGTTCTGTCTGGAGGTGGATGAGTGGTTGGAGAGTAGTCTGCCTCTTACAGCAGTGAAGATTTAAAACTGATATCTTCAGTCCAGCTGACACATAAGGACCAGTGAGGATGACAAGGGACGCTTCAAGACCTCTGAGACCTCTCTGAAGAGTCTGCAGCTGACAGTTCAGAAACCCCTTTAGGCCTGTAGATGTGCACATCACCGTCTTCATTGGTGAAAAACGCTCAGGATCATTAAAAACATCTCTATTTACAGATGGTGACTTTTAGCTTCAAGCAGCCCAGGCCGTCCTGTAAACATTCCCAACATTATTATTTTTCTTCTGGGGTAGATTTATATCTAAATGTTAACAACACACTAGGGTAAATGTTTAGATGGGCGGGGGGCGGTATACGAGGACATGCTCTGAAAGCAGGGTTTTATCCAGTGGAAGGAAATGAATTGGCCAAATATTTAGATCATGTCTTCTTCCAGCGGATGTCTGTCACCACAGAGGATGATTTGTGTCTGCAGTCGAGCTGATTTGTCAATTAAAAATCCACATTTTTTTGTCTTCTGGGATGACAAGTTGTGTTTATTTTCTGGAATGTCTCAGTTTGTTTGTGGTTAGGATCCAGTAAACAGTCTCTGAGTATCAGTGATATGATTTAGACCATGACTGCTTCACGCTGAGGCTGCTGGAACAGCTTCTGTGAGAGCCCCCGCGAGAAGAAGCTTTGGCGCATTATCAAAATATCAAACAAGGGCTGCAGCTTTTTATAGTTTAATATCACCTGATCTGATGACCCCATGCTGAATTTTAGAACTAGATTTATATTCCAGAAAGTGAAAGTATGGATTGTAGTTTGTTAAGACTGTGTGGTGTTTTAATTTTATAAAGAATAATACTTAGTTCAGTCTTTTTTTTTTTTTTTGAATAAATCACATGACATTCCAGGCGACCCCATCTGAGTTCCAGGTGTCCCCACATGGGGTCCCGCCCCTAAGGTTGAGAAACACCGCTTTGTTGTAAGAACAGCACTACAGCTCACAAATATATTACCTAATCTAGGATTTATGCCTACCATACATTAGATCACATCAAAAAGGCAGAAGTCAGAAGACATTCCTCATCAAAATAGTTTTCAGAAAACCAAGCTGAAACGAAAACGGCAAGTTTTGTTGCTGAAACTTGAACAAGCAGATCAGTAAAGTTAAGCAAGAAAATGAGAAATAACATTTGGTCATTAAGTTGATGGTTGATAATCAGGCACCAATGTTCCAGGCCTCTGTGTTTTGAGTTGAGATCATTTGCATGGTTGAAATGTCTCTGAGGCAACATGTTGCACAAACTGCTCAGAGGCCATTTAAGGCCTTCATCAACCACAGAAAAGTAGTTAAATGTCACATTCAAGAGCCTAAAAAGTCAATCAATCAGCATCTCTATTCAGCAAAACTCAGCGTGTGTTTCTCCTGAGGAAAGGACAATCTGGTGGTACATGGTTTGTGTGAGGACATGAAGGGAAGAAAAGCAGGAAAAGCTCACAGATTTGAAGCAGCCTGTTCTTTTCCTGGGAGGTGTGTCTTCATGACTGTGCTCAGGTGTTAACAGGTTCCATGTGTGTTTACACTTCATATATTGTTCCACATGCTGCTGCTGCCACAGTGGGTACTAGGCACTGTTACTGTGTTATGAGGGAGTAACACAGAGGACACAGGGCATGTCGTGCACCCTGCTGCAGGACGCTCACCCACCTGAGGACGGGGACATTCAGAGGCAGTGATGAAGTCATGAAAGTGTCTACGTGTTGGGATTTGTGCATCAATAAGAATCCACTGGTGGGTGTCAGCTTGAAGTCTCTTCAGAACAAATTGGACTTCTTTTGATGGAGGCTGACTGAAGCCCTCATTAAATTTGCATGTGAATACGAACAGCTTGACCGCCCAGTGCTACACAAAATGGCCGATGTTAATGACCGTGCTGCCGCTGCTGGATGCAGCTTTTGTGGAGGCCAAGCTGAGACTGCTGGGAATCACAAAGACCAGAGACTGGGCGGTGGTGTGTGTGTGTGTGTGTGTGTGTGTGTGTGTGTGTGTGTGAATATGTGTTGGTATAGAACTTTTCCTTTGTTTTGCTCTTTTATGTATTACTTACACACTACATCACTCAATGCGGTTAATTAATAACACACCCAAACACTGTCTGCAAGCACAATCAAAATAACTACATACGGTGAAATTACAATAACTGTTCTTTACAGTATTTGATATTCACATCACAATGGGATTTTTTCTTGCATCATATTCAGCTTTTGCAAAATTGTGATCAATTCCAAATTAACATTTTTTTTCAATTTTTCTGTGGCCAAAATAGTTTTTAACATGATAGATGTGGCAACACACCAACTAAAACTGTAAAAAGACAATGAAAACTGCAAATAAAACATTACATTAAAAGGAAACAAAAACAGAAGACACTTCTGAGTCCACTTCAAACCAACCAAAACCATCTTAGGCAGGTCAGGGTGGTTTAGAAATGCTTTGGACATCAAAGGTAGGGTCTGCAGGATTTTTTTTTCTGTTTGTAAACACAACATCTAAACTGGGATCCTCCACTGTGGCTCAGCGCCAGCAGCAGCACATTCCCATTGCCTCCTACTGTAGCTTTATGACCACACTCACCTGCCCAGCAAGCACCTGCAGCATTGCATTTTTACATGGGAGAGACCCAAGAGCTGTTTACCTGATTTCCAGCAGGTAAATAAGGTATCCTGCAAATAATGTATCATGTTTTTCTCCAAGTGCTATGGACGCTATAGTAGCCACTTGGGATAGCTTCTCTCAATGGCTAACATCAACCAGCAAAGTCACTAGCGTTCTGTGTGTGCTGTGATTGTGTGGTCACCACACCCAATCTCCGCCTAGAAACATCTCAAGTCAACAGAAACATCTATGTACAGGCAGAGGGGTGGGGGTCAAGGGGTCAGGCAGACAAAGATACTGACACACAAGAATAGAGGCCCATAGATCAGAGTGGAGCAGGATTATTCCCGCAAAAGTTGACACTTTATTTTGTAAGAAAATCCTGCAGACCCTACCTTTAATGTTTATTTTTATAGTAAGCTTTTGTGTTCTTAAAGGCTGCCTAAATACCTCAAAGTTTCTTCCTTTTCCTTTTTCTTCAGGTGGTTTACCATTTTTTAGCCCACGAATCCTCCTCACATTTATGCACAGTTAAAAAAAAGTCCAGGTGCTTGATGTAAAGCTGATTTCTCCTCACATAATGTTAGAAACACAGATTTTATTTAGACCTATGACTGCTTTCCTACACAAAATCCCTCAGACTGTGTCTGTAAAAGATTTGTTTTACTGTGACGCATGTATGTAATGTAGTATGTGAAACATTATAAGGACATCAGAGTACATCTAGTCACATTTGGAGATATTTAAGGCAATTTTCCAGAACGTTCTGAACCATTCTAACATCGATCTGTTCCTGAATCTTCTACAGATGGTCCATAAATTGATTAAGCTACTGGTAAGTATAGAAAATGCCCAAGTTTTTTTTTCTTTCTTTTTTTTTTGTTAGTTTACATTTATTAACAGTGCCGTATATCAACTCTGATGACTCCAAGATGTTTGGAGATGTGACTTTGGGTTATAAAAGCCTCTGCATTTGAGTTTTCACACATCAGAAGTTGTCACAATTTTTTTTTCACGTTTTATTATAATTGACTCCTCCTAAGCCTGTGTATGCATCATGAGGGTCAGCACTCAGGGCCTAGTGTTATGATAAACTAATAAGTCCAAATATGTCATTTGTGCAGAATGTACTGTAGTGAAAATAAATTTTGTGAGTCATTGTGCTGATTTCCTCACCTCCCGGGGTCACCTGACACCTAAGGGTGAGTCTGCAGAGTGGAGTGAGGCTAAAGCAAACAGCAGTCACATTAGGCTGGCCGGGCAGAGGACATTGTTATCATTGGGGGGGTAATAGTCCAGGGGGAGGCCCAGAGCTGTGCTAATGCACGCTCCCGCTAAGTGGTTTGCTGCTAATAGTGTTTTCCTGTCCCTCTAATGGAAAGACACGCGGGTCACTGCTCAGTGCAGAGACTCACTTTGGTGAAACAGACTTTAAACCCCTCACAGGATTTTTATTTTTGTCACCATGGTGACCAGGAGGCCATTGGCTGTGAACTTTTCAACCCAAGGAACCCCGGCTGGCTCGCTGTGACGCACACGCCACAGAAGACGCTGACTGTAGCCTCCTGCAGTGATTGCTGTGACGTTTGGAGCTGATCAAAAATGTAAATATTCAGCCAGAGTTTAGAAAGCGCAGAGAAATGAGCAGGACAGAAACCTAATCCCTGTCTCCAAATAAACTGTCAGATCATTCAGCTTGTTTCTGTTTGGGTACACATTTTGCAAGAATTCAGCCAGAAACACACACACACATACACTCTCTCTCGCTCTCTCTCCAGTCACAGTCGGGACTGTTTGCTCCACTGACAGGGCGCAAAATGACAATCCCAAATTTCTTCGGAAATATTGTCCTGTGAGATCTTGTAGAGACCTGACACCTCTGAAGAGTCTTTCTGTAGTTGTAATCCAGCACAGAGTGTGTCCTCTGGATTATTCAGCATTAAGAGGAATCTGAAGCCTCCTATCTTAAACAACTAAACCATCTGTAGGACTTATTGACCAGAGTCCAACTTTTCTTATAAGCGTCCAAATCACTGAACACATCCCAAACCTAAAGGAAAAGTTATACTCAGTGTGTAAATCCACTAAATTTTGCTTAAAACAAAATTGTTGTTTTTAACTACATTTGACTTAACAGTTGACTCCTGTGGTTCATTTGTTTCTCTGCCAGTTAAAAATATATAAATGATTAAGTGTTTTTTTTTTTTTAGATTTTTATTTTTAATCTTTATCTCAAAATTTTGACATTTTCTCATAACTTAGACTTTATCTCAAAATCTTGATCCAGTTGTCTCACAATTTTGACTTTTTAATTTTAAAATTTGGAATTTTATCTCTTAATTTTATTTTTTTTCCTTTAAGAATTTGACTTTTTCTCATTATTTTGACTTTATTATCTTTAAATGTGTTTTTACCTCATAATTCAGATTTTTTATCTAAAAATTTTGGCATAATATGGGCCACACACACAAAAAGAAAAGAAAGTTGCCAAGTTTTCTTTTTTTTTTTTCAACTTGTAGAAATGGGCTTCCATATATATGTATTTGATTGGATTGTTTAACAACTGTTTGATGGAGTACATTCCAGATTAAGTTTGAGGTAATGAAGACATCACTTTGTCAGAGCGTAGGTGGAGGGGCTTTATGACAGTTAATGTGCCAATTATGTGTTATTTGATACTCTATTACTTCACTTTATTAAATCCTTGATCCTGATTGGTACAAACACCATAACAACGGTGATTAATTCTCAATAGTACAATTGATCAAACCAAATCAATTTCTTTAGAGACTGTCACATCCCCCTCTATGGAGCAACATCCTGTCCTGCAATCCAGACACTGACAGCAGAGCTATTGAGAGCATTTCTCATTATTATAGTGATAAAAGCAATAATGCTCAAAGTTGTACATTTTGCTGAATTTGTGTTCAAAGGTGTATTAACATCAAAGCTCTAAGAATGAACGAGAGAAATGAGAGATCTCTGCTGAGGTCCTGCTCACCTCCTCCACTATCCTCTTTGGGAGTGTGTGCTTTAAATAAACAACTCTCTTCATTCCTCTTTGCATGAATGCCTGCTCCCTTAAAATAATCCCTGACATAATCCAGTCTATTAGTGACAAGGTGACAGAGCATGTTGATATTTTGGATATTAAGGAGAAACTGATAAAATAACCAGGTTAGTTTTAACAAATGGTTGACAACTAAAACTCTTCAGGCTCTTTCATACTGATTACACTTGTTGGCAGAGGGTTTTATCTTGTTTAGTTGTTGAATTTGCCTGTTCATGAGTGTTTGTGAAATCACTTCCTTTGTGATTCGACACCTGCTTCATGGCAGCTATTTCAGGCATTAGAAATGAATAAGAGGAAATGATCAGTCTGCCTGTGAGTGGTCTGGTCTCAAGTGGTCTTAAAAGTCTATATATGTCTGTTTCAAAACAGGTAGAAACTTCTCAAAGGAGATTTAAGAGCTACATGGTATGAAGAGTCACTGAGGAGTAACATCAGGCTTTGAAAGCAGATTTATGACTTTTAAGAGTGACTCATTGATGGTTCTTTCAAATCTTTATCTATATGTATATTTATCCTGACTTCATTCACAAATACTTAACAGACACACACCTTTGAAATTGTTCAACATAGGAAGCTGTCGACTTAAATCTTCTCCTCAGTACTGACACCAACAGCACAGTCATGTTGACTGTCGCTCTGCTGAACACGGGGTCATGGTCTGTACTTTCACAGAGAAAAACAGAAAGCAGGGGAGGTGCTTAGTGGCATTAGAGCGACTTTAAAGTAAATATCAACACAACTTCCAGGATAAATCCAGCTAGTCAGGAGAGAGACAGAAAAGGGGGAAAAGTGATTTGAAGCTGACCTCTGAAGAGGGTTCAACACCGACTGACAGATGTCGACGCTCGGCTGTAAAACAAGGCCTCACTGTCAGCTCCACCACACACACACTTACACACCTCTGTGTCCCCTATTTTTACTGGATCCAACTCTCTGTGTGTCAGAATCACACAGAGGTGCAGTGTTTGGAGCATGAACGTCACTTTTTTAGTGTATTTGTTCAGTAAAAACACAAAGTGGAATCATCAAATAAATAAAAAGTCATTTTAATGGAAGTTTTTCTTTCACACTCACAATCAAGCTTATAGTCTGATCACAGAGAGATGTTGGACATTCACCCAGAACAAGACACACAGCGGTCACTTTTATCAGACAAAAATATATATATTTAAATCTTTACATTAAGCTTGAATCATGAAACGTACACAGAGGAGTGTGCACACCTACAGTCAAACACTGGATATTTTTACTCCTCAAACAAGTCCTTTTTGTACCCTGGTGTCAGTGTAAAATTCGTGTTTACGCAACAACTTTTTTGTTTGTTTTTGTTTTTTTACAAATGTGCAAATAAGACAGATTTGGAATCCTTCAGCGCTCAGTGTAAAAAGTCCAGGATCCTCCAGAGCAGTGACGGAGCTCTCACTCCACCTCAATCCTGCCCGCTCAAGTTTAAATACAGCTCCTCGTTGCTTTGCTCTTTCATTTTCAAGTAAAGTGCTCCTCTAGCAAAAACCACACGGCATGAGATCAGTCTCGTATTTTTCGCCACTGGTTTTTAAAAAAAACACAAACCCAGAAGTCCGATGGACGAAAAAGGGAATGTCTTTTAAAGTAAGAAAGCAAAAGCCAACGATAGAGCGGCAGTCCTGGCTGTTTGTGTCACAAAGTCCCGGCAGGAATCATACGAACTCCAGCTTCCCATGTCCGCTGTACATCCCCCAGTGAACCAGAGACAGGATCTTGTCGTTGCCTAGGTCGGCCTGCCTCATCTTATCGCAGGTGAGGCAGCAGTTCTCGTGTCCCGTCACCGGCACCATGCACTCTAAGTCCAGTTTGGCCACGTGACCTTTCTTGGTGTGGTGTCCATGGAAGCTGTAGTGCAGCCGCGACAGCATCTGTTGCCGCTGATCCTGCAGGCGCTTGTTCTCGCTCCGTAGCATCCTCAGCGCCAGCATGATGAGCAGCACAAGGATGAGGCCGCCTGCGATGGGGACGGCGATCACAGCCGCCCTGAACCACACCTCTTTAGCCGAGGCCAGCTCCTGAACCCGCGTCACCAGGTTCCTGTTGTTCCCCTCTGGCTGATACCTGCTGTGATCTGAGAGAAACACAGGGAAACGTTACATTAGCTGCACTGCTCCACTTTGTACAGGTTTCAGCACTGTGCACTCTTATGTGAAAGCAAATCTTTGAACACATGGCTCGTAATGAGAAGCTTTCAAAGTTTCTCAACAGTCGTGCCAGTAACCACAGAGAGAAAAATAAAACAGACGGACAAGAGCGAGGAAGTGAGAAAAGGCAGCAGAGCCAAAAACAAATGAGTCACCTTGTCCCAACTTTGAGCCAGAAATTAATTTGAGCTAATAAACTATCGTCTGCTCCGGTCAGTGCCACAACATAGAGCCCCCTCAGGACAGCTCTCCTTCTTCCTTTTTCTCCCTGCTCCTTTTCATAACAGTACAAGCTTATATTTCTGCCCAACATGCAGCCTTGTCAGAGAATATTCATTCTACAGGGCACATTCCTCCTCAGTGGGAAATTACATGGTGCGCACATAATAAAAAGAGGGAATATATCTGATCTCTTTCCAAGTGCTTAAGGTAAACTGGCTGCTCCCTGCCTTCCCAGGCGCAGAGCTGGAGCCCATTAAAAGTCAAACTCCACTTCTCTAAATCTGGGAAGTAGAAAAAAAAAGGGGGGCAAGGGTGACCTGCATGTCCATAAACAGCACAAGTGTTTGAAGAGCCCTACAGCTCGACGTATTGCTTCTGGAACAGGAAAGGGGAAAATATTGAATATTTGCTGAGGAGGAATCGTAAAAATCTCCCCAGAGTCTGTTCATTTTTTAAAGCAGTCAAACAGAATTTCAGATTTGAGTCTCAGCAAGAAGGCAAACATCCTGACAGCCGGAGGTTGAGCTCTGTGAGGGTCTGTCTCCTACCTGTAGAGTCTCTGGTGTGCGCCAGGTCGTGCAGGCCTCTGTAGTTGCACATGTCATCGTGGCAGCAGTCCAACGTGGCGCCCGAGGCCCCGCTGAGGACGTCCGAGACCCTGGAGCTGCTGCTGCTGCTGCAGACGTCTGCTGCGTTAGCGATTGGGTCTAAACACCCGTGGGTGAGAGGGGAGTTTGCATTGAGCGGGTCCAGGACCTTTGTGAAGCAGGCGTTCAGTTCTGATTTGCACATGTATCCAGTGGCTACGCAGTGCGGGGCGTCACAGTAACACCTTATTTCTCCTGGAAGGAAGGAGGAAACGAGGCACGGTGAGAAAAATGTTTGACATCTGAACAGTTGGTCGTTTCAGGTGACAGGAAAATGACTTTCATGAGCAAGAATTTCAGAGTCATACAGGTTTCTATTAAGGTGAAAGTGTCTTTCTTAAAATAGTGGAGGGTGATTACTTGTCTTTATACACATTTCATTCAGCTTTCATTAAAAATGTAGATGCTTCGACCCTAATTTTAAAACTTTCTTTCACTTCAGAGCCTCTCATCCAAAATGCTCCTTTTTGTCTTCATTTTTATAAAAGAGGAACCGTGCAGCTTTATAATTAGTGGTTTGTTTGCCAAAGTCAATTTCTTTCAACCCAATAGGAAACTTGTAAAGAGGGAGGGAGAGGGGGGCCGGAGCGCGGCACAGGAGTCTCCTCTCCCCGCCGGGTTTGCACGCAAAGCTTTACTTGTGGTCAGGAGGAGAGCCTGGGGTGGAGGGGCGGGGGACAGGGTGCACTGAGGTCTCATCTAAAGAGCTCCCAGCAACCTTATCATTATGGCTGCCTGCTCTGACACGGGCCCACTCATTACTTCATCTCAGGCTTCTATTTTAGAAAACAAAAATGTAGGGCGAAGAGAAACAAAAACAAGATGAGACTCTCGAGTTTTTTCCTGCTGAAGGATCTTAAGGAGAGGTTTTCTATGACTGCAGATTGATTTACAGAAAAGTAAATAAATGGAAGGAAAATGTTAAATATAACTCTTTGCTTGACTTTCCATTGATGCATTAGAAGCTGTGCTAAAAATAAACACTTTAAGCTGAAAACTCTTCTTTCCTCTCGGTGGTAATGTCCTTTGAATGCACCGACATGCAGTGCAGGAGCACATTCATCAGATCAGTGTTTTCCCTGTGAATGATTGGAGCAGCAGGGCCCGGGCAGGTCATTTGGAGAATATTTCATTAGAGAGGAGAGGCCCCTTTGTGGGCTGAGGGAGGGAGGGAGGAGGGGAGAGAGAGAGGGGGAGAGAAACGGCTGAGAAGTGAGGCTTTCTAGCCCTGCTGAGGTCTCTTATGAATGGAAGCTTGAAAACGGAGTCAAAGTTTGCTTCTTAAAGTGAAACATGGCTGCCCAGATGACACGGGGTGGATGTATGGGTGTTATGGAGGGTAAGAAGTTGTATTTGAAAGGTTGACCATGGTTCTGTCTGAAAAATAGTAATTAAAAAAGATTACTCCAAGAGGTGAGAAATCTGTTCCGTTATTTTCCATAAGATAGTTAGGATGAGTATGTGGTGTCATTTTAGTTGTTGACTCAAGGATTTGGGTTAATATCATAAAAATTTGAGATTAAAAAGTAAAAGCCTGAGTAATAAAGTGGTTTAAAGATTGCAAATTGAAATAATAGTGGCTTAAGCAGATGAAAAGTGGGATAATTGTGTTTTTTCTTCATTCAATGTGACTTTTTCCAAGTCACAGTACATATGCACTCCAAAAAGTGAAAAATTGACTTAATTAAATTCATTATGTCAACTAGCTCCATCTAAATGCTTCCACTTAGTTGAAGGCAACAATATTATGTCCAACTCAGTTGACTCTAATTGCATTGCATCCAACAAAACTAACACACAAACATAGAACCAGCTGAAGTCAAAATTGAAGACAATGTTTTCCTTTTTGAGTGTAGTGATCAAGTTAGTTACCCACAACTAATTTATGAAACTATATCCTTAATACAAATTAACCCTTCTTCATTTTTAAATCTCTTAACTATAAATAAAAGTGTGCATTATACATATTAAAAATGCAATGTTTATGGGAATGAAATTTTTAACTCTGTGAACATGAAAATAAAAAGCCGTTTTCAGGAAAGTTAAATTTGCTGATTAATTTTGTCTTTGGGGGGTTAAATTAATTTCCACACTATACGTGTTGTTTTAGGAAGTAAAGCTTTAAAGGTTGAAATTTGAGAGAAACTGCGTGAGGCTTGAGTTGCCTCCTGTTTTATCGCTGACAAACCGTGTTTGTCCAGATTTGGAGAATTTAACAAACATGCCCTGCCCGCAGAGCAAAGTCTGTTTACCTTTAGTAAGAAGAACAGCCATGGCACAAAGTTCCAGTTGAAGCCAAATGGAAATGAAGCTGGACTGGCGATCCATTTACACCAAATTACTGCGCAAAACCCTCCTCGATATATCCAACAGCAGAGTCCGCTGAGCGACACCAAGATTTACATGGAGCTAAAAAAGAGACATTCCTCTGCCCGAACACGACAGCTCACAATCCTTTCAGAGGCAAAAAGAAGCAGAAATGACTCCACAGTGTTTCCTCTCCAGCATGAAGACAGAAAGTTTAGTTTTTAAAAGCGGTCCGACATTACAGGAGTACGCAGCGTCTTCTTCTTCTGGGGAAAAAAGTGAGCGATAGTCCTTTTCAAGGGATGAAATGTGGTGTGAAGTTGTCACGGCTGGTCCTCCTCTGCCTGTGGGAGCGGACGGACACGGTGAAGCATCACTTTAGTATTCCTGGACGGAGAAATGTTGGAAAAGTTGAAGGACTCCGCTGACCCAAAGACTGCACGCAGACTCCGGACGAACGAGATTGAGCAGAAGAAATAGCTGTGGTCTGTCAGAGCTCCGCCCCCTCGCTTCTGATTGGTCAGAACATGAAAGGGAAGCTACACGGAAAACAGAGCAACATTGTATCCGGTATGTCCTTTCAAAATAAAGAGAAGTGAGCTCACTTCAAGAGAAATATAATCCATCTATATAAGCCATATAAGTCTATTTTTTTTTTGAAAGATGAATAGATGCAGATACATTCAGATTTAAATTTTCAAATTTCCATTCAGAGGGAAAAATTAATAAGAGTAGGTAACATAACCAAAGCAGACTAGATATAATAAAAAAAAAAACTCAAATAAATAGATACATGAATTGTCAAAGACCTACTGCATCTCTACCGAAGCAAGAAATCAAGTAGTCATAAAACTGATTTATTCCATTTGCCAGAAGTGACTTATTGTTTCTGGTCAATCTTTTTTTCTTAAAAAAAAAGGAGAAGAAGAAGAAGTTAAAGTTAAGTAAAACGGTTATATTTCATTTTTATTGAACTGGTGGGGGATGTCCATTCTGTAGCTTAATTTAGTTTTAATCTTAAGAAAACGAGCAAATGTCCTCCAAAAAAACAGGACGCTTTTAACCAGGACAAAAAAAGCATTGTTATCATGATGCACTGAAGTAAATTTAATTATTATGGATGTTTTTCCAACACATATTTATCTTTATATGAGATGAGGTTTGAAGAAAACTTTGTCATGAACTCTGTCGTAAGAGAAGTTTAAGACTGTCATCTCAAGATTACGAGGAAAAGTGGAAAGAGAACAAAATGCCATTGTAAATACATTTTGAAATTCTTTTTGAATTAAATTTGAAACAGGCTTATTCACACTTTTCATCTTAACTTCAATCATTGTTCCTTTGCCTGAGGTGACCGACTTTTATTTCCAATTTCAGTATTTCCTCTTTGATCCGTCTGCTGCTCTCTAGCTTGATGATTTAACTCACGCCAGTCCAGTCTTTTCATTCATGCTCTTTTATTTCCATAATACCATATTCCATATGTCACTGTGGATTCCACAGACCTGGTAGCAGCAGTCACTTCACTGGCTCAGCACACTCACTAACCCAGCTTCACTCTTTAGAGTTTATACATGATAACTTTCGGTTAATTTCTAGAGAAAGTGGACTTTTTCTGTTTGAACGAAAAGTCACTGGAATGTAACTTTGGAACATAAAGACACTCAGAAAATTTAAAACTAAGTGCTATTAAAAAATAATAATAATAATAATAATAATAATAATAATTGCATGGCCTTGTGGAAACGTGGAAAGCCTGCAAAATCACATTTTCCCACCAAACATGAAATGAAGTGTACAGCAGCTCTGTGTGTGTTGCTGTCATATTTCTACATGTTGGCTGTAACAGAAGTGCTGTGTGTCCAGGTGAGTCCTGCAGCAGAGCTTTAACCTGCAGTGTCATCTCACTCACTCACAGTCAGGTTGACGCCGCCATGAGCCGCTTGGCTTCAGGCTATCAGACTGTTTCTGCTGCTGCTGCTGCTGCAGGGAGGACACAGACAGGCGTTTAGAGAAAATTAGCAATCCAAAAAGGCACATGGCGCCACGGAGACGACACACAAACACACACAGCGTGCGCGCGCAGGGACACAATTGCCCTTAACAATTGGTAATGCAAAATAACACGTGCACGCGCGATCTGTATCAGCAATAACTCTTTTTATCTCTTTAATTGTCACATACACAAGAATGAGATTCCATGTTTCAAGCTATTTTAACAATTAACTATGATTAAATATTAATAAGAAGATCTTTTCAACTATTTTTGACATGAAACGAGTAAATAAATAATTTCCTCCTCCAGAAAGTCTGAGCTGTGACAGCAGCCCCATGTCCCGAGGGGAGGAGGGGGGGTCATTACGGAAGACCGAGCCTGTCTCCCAGCCTGTGGAGGTGAAGCCTGTGAAGGCCGGGACAGAACAGACAACAGGATGAGGATACTGCTTTAGGGAACAGGGAAAACTGCTCTTTGCAATTACCGTAATTATGTGCAATTCCACTGAGGCGCCAGTCCACGACGGGCGTTACATCCTTTATCTGCAGACTGCTGAGGAGGGAGAGCAGAGAGGGCAGAAGCCATGAGAAACACAGCTTTCATGGTGAATTATTGGTCATTACTGTGAGAAATTATCCTCTTTAGACTAAGGATACGATCCTGTAATACTGGAATTACTCATCAATTTCAAGCACAGGCAGGTCAAACTAGTTTTGTTTGACACTGTGAAGTTTTAAATGACCGTTATTTCATTACAGTAGTCAATACATCAAAGATATTGTTTAATAATATTCAAATGGTCAATGAAATTGCAGATCTGCGCCCTTGCAGTCCAAAAGTTTAATTAAATGTCTTTACTTGTATAGCGCAAGTACATGTCGCCACCTGGTGGTTAAGAGTGGTATGTTAAACTTTATATTAGAATATCCTTTCTTTTCTCTGAGACTAGGTACGATGTGGCTGTTTTCTTTTTGGAAAAAATAAACACCTATAATTTCCAGTAGGGGAGACCGGGGATAGTTGTAACAACCATGGATGCAACATGTTATTTTTCTCCAATCAGAAATAAGCAAAAGTGATAACAGTCACACAGCAAATGCTCTGTTCCCTTCCTGTGAAAAAGAGGTTTTGAGAGCTATTCTGGGCTTTATTGAGGGAAAAAACTGTTTTCTAGCTGCGAAGGTATTTTTTTTGTGTGATTTGTTTATGCTAAATTGTTGTCACTGTTTTTGTGATCCAGCTCAAACTTGAATGGGTCTCACTGATGGATAAGACTTGAATAGTCCAATTTTAAGATACTAAAAAAAATGATATACATTTGGCCATTGTTCAAACAATTTGGAATGTACACATGCATCAATGGAAAAAAATCTGTAATGAGATTTTAGTGTTTTTGAAGTATAGATATATTTCTTTATCATTACTAATAGCTCAACATGTAGTAGTACTTAAATAATCAGTATTTTTAAAAATAGGTTTGTTTGCAAATATGACAAAGACTTATTAACCTCACTGGTATTTCATTGGGTTCCTCGGATGTGTCTGGTTGATGAAATGCTCTGTCCTTGAGGTGTTTTCCAAATTAAGTCTCAAATTTGTGTTTTCTTGATCGTTGTTCTGGATTATATTTCATGTAATAAACATATTCAGACCACACTTCAGATAGAAGAAAAATGACGAGTGTTGCTGCAGTCCCCGGTCTCCCCTATAGACCGGAACTAACCATGTTACAAGTCAAAAATGCCAACAATCCATGGGTACTTTTTTGCTTTTGTATTCCATGTTGTATTGCATTTTAAGTTGTATCCAATTACTGGCAAAATAACCTTTTATTCAACATTTTTATTGCCTTAGCAGAAGTCCATATATCAAGTTAACTCAACTCCATTCATAAGAATGTGGTGGGTTTTCCTTCAAACTAGTTTTATTTCCTGTCTAGAAAATGTGTGGCATGGATTAGTAGATGTATCTTCTCAGTTTGACCAGAAAACATGAAGTAAGAAAACAAAAGAGTGTGTCTTTTCATGCTGGGAGGATGAGGTTAACAAGCTCCCTCTCCAGGCAGGAGGGGGCTCATGTAAGTGGCCTTTCAGGGAGTCGTTACACCCCACAGGTTGTGTCTGCTTTCACACATTAGGAGGTACTTGTAGGTGTGACCTGAAACAGACAGGAGGGACTTTGTTTAACAAAAGAGCTCACAGTGCTGGATCAACGACGGCTGAGTCTCTGCTGAGAGAGACGTGAGAACGAGAGAGGAGGTCAAGTTTACCTGAGAGTTCTCGTCTGTAACTCTGACATATGTAAAAGCTGAGAAAAAAAAACTGCTCAATGAGATCAAAATGTTCTCATTGTGCAGAAATGTTCCCACTTTGAAGATGTAACCCTCAGCATGACACATGAAGACACACTCAGGAGCAGACTTCCTCTGACACCTCTCAGCTTCCTCTCCTCTCTTTGATGTGAGCCATATCAAGGTCTCTGAAGCATCAGAGACAGGCAGACTGTCTCCGAGCTCCGTGATCTATTTTATTCTGCTGCAGATAATGGAGCACACACACACACACACACACACTGGAAGACTGCTGCAGAGCTGAGTGTGAGGATACAAACTGGAGACGTGCAGCGAGCAGCTTTGATGTTACAGATTGAGTTTCAGACTCTGAGTTTAGACGCGTTCATGTAGAGTTTATCTGGAGTGCTGCGAGACAGGAAACTGACAGCATCCACCTTTTGTTTTTCCTGGTTTTATGTGGAGATGTAGTTCAGCAGCTCTCTGTTCTGTTATCCACACAGAGATGAGTCAGAAGATAATGTGTGTTTGATCACGAGGAGTGCAGCAGACATTACTCATCAAACTCTAACTCTGAGTCTAAGGAGGGGATTTAGACCTTTGCTTTTAGAGAAAAACATCATTTTTGTCTTTTTGTACACTCAATTTGACAAAGTGGAGCATATTTAAACATTTTTGCCCCACATGCAGTGCATCCCCCTTAAGAACAGACTGAGCTATAATTCCCCTTCCCAGAATGAACAGAGTAAAATAGACATGTGCAATGTTTACTTTTTGTGATTAACTCTCAAAATTACATCTAAGAATACTTCAAGCTCATGAAGAAGCTGAGTAAAACACTTTCAGTCTTCATGGGCATAGATGTAGCAGGAAAATATGTTGCATTAAGCTGTGTACAAACATCAAAAAAAATCTCAAATGCTTTTTGTTTAACCTTTTAACACTGAAATAAAACAACTGTATCTCCATTTATTCACACAGACATTTGTGCATGGCATTGTGGCGTATGCTGTTGCAGGTACATATCTGTCATAGTCAGATCTCAAAGTTATTTTAGCTTGTTAACAATTTTTATTTGAATAGTTTTTTCCATGTGTAAGTGTTTTCTCTTCAGATATAGATGTTTTGTCTACAATGTGGTTGTCTGCATACTTCACAGTGCCATTTCCTAAGGATTGTTTGTCCATGTCTATGTGTTATATTTATATTTAAGCTTGATGTATACTTTTAAATAACTGTAATATTTTAAAGTGTCAAGTTTTTTTAATGTCTGACAAAGATTTTTTTGATGATCTGAAGTCTAACAGATGGGGCTCCATTTAAAACTGTGCAGAAACAAACTCACTTTGGTGCCCTCTGCAGGTGAAATATTAAACAGCAGCTGCATCACCTCAGGCCCAATCTGCAGAAATTGCAATGCTTACTGATTAGAAACAGCCCAATTTGTTATAATGACCCAAAATGTAATAATAAAAAATATATATATATATATATCTCATAACAAAAAATGTAATAGCTGGTCAATAATGTAACAGATGCTGAGCCCAGATTGTAATAACTAAGATGCTACACTTTTAATTTCAATCTGTGCAATTTTTTTTATTACATTTTTAAGTGTATTTTGGGCTACTTATTACATTTTGGGTTTATAACATTTTTCAATCACATTTCAGGTTGTTGCAATAATGGACAACATTTCTCCAGTCAAATGCTGGAAAATATTTATATATTTATCACTGAAGAGTCAGATTTGTTAGCCAGGTGTGTGTACGTGTTCAAAAATTTGGTTGTTTTTTTAATCAGTGTTATCTGTGAGCTCTTTACATGAACTGTCCAGCAGAACCAACACAAAAATAAGATCTTTTAGTGCTGTATGTATGTTTTGGTTATCATTTATTTTCCTTCATATGGACAAATATGGTTGAACAGTCAATGAAAGTCTGACTTCTACCTTCCATCCAGGCTACAAATATGCAGAGAGGTTTCTGTTTGTATGAGTCTTTTATTTGCATGTTTTTGTTTTTATGAAAGTTGTAAATGTTGTCCATTGAGCTGTCAAAGAAGTACAGTAAAGTCTCTCTTATCTTCGTGTTTTTATATAGATCTGAAGTAAGACATCTTAAAATACTTAGTTAGAGCTGCTGAACACACTCCTATGAAGTGGAAGTCACACTTTTAACCTGTAGTTGGTGAAGAATCATTTGTGACTTTAGGCAGCTCTCAGCTTGCACTGTCACCTCCAAAATGTTCTTATTTGAAAAGGTTTTGCGAGTTGAGACAGGAGCAGGAAATACCAGCAAGATAAAGTGCTCTAATCTGATAACTCTAATCTGCTGCTGCTGCTGCACTGAGCAGGTGAGTTCCCACCATTATACAGTCTATGGTTCCCACAGTCTGCACTGCAGGACGTAAAGACACCAGCAGGGGGCAGCACAATCTGATTTTGGTCCCTGCAGAAAAACTTAGAACATGATAATGAGACCAGATTTGAGCATAAACTGTATAAAACAAGTAAGTTCAATCAGAATGACCAAACTTCCCCTTATGCTTTTTGGAGATGATTTTATAAAGTCCACTGGGCACTGACATTATTCTGATGCACCAACCTGTCAGAATGTTGACCAGGCAGGAAAACAACACTGTTACAGATGCACACAGTGCAAATGGAGATTAGCACCACTCTTTTCCTCGTGGTCCTGACCCGTGGGAGGCTCCTTGTACTGTCTGCAAAACTGGCACCTTTCATAAGATGAGGATTAAAACTCCTCAAAATTTCATTCAAATTTTGACTAAGATTTTGCAATTCATTATTTTTTATTTTTATCAAAGAATGGAGTGAGGCATTATTATGGAATCCAATTTATATTAACAAAAACAATAATAATTATCATGATAACTGCTTTCCCAACATTTTCTGGCCCACATTAAGTAAAAACTCCAAACCGAAAATTCAAAATATTGAGATAAATAATATAAAAATTGTAAGATTATTATTATTAAGTCAACATCATGAGATAAAAGTCAATATTTTTTGAAAAAAAGACCAAATGCTGAGGTGAAGAGTCAAAATTGCCGGATAAAGAAGTAAAATGTGTGAGATAATTAAGTCAAAATTTTGAGAAAATAAAGTTCAAATATTGAGATGAAAACCTGAGATTTAACATAAAAATAGCTAAAATTTTGAGACAAAAATGTAAACATTTTTCGATGATCAAAATTGTGAGAAAAAAAGTGAAAAATGATGAGAAAATGGCAACATTCCAACTTCCTAACTAATTAATATCACTTTCACCTATACATTTTGAGTTTATTTATTTTTTTTAAATCAACAAAACATTTTTATGAACTGAATTTGAGTAAATGAGCTACCAAACATTATAGAAAAGTTTTCACTTTAGAGGGAAAAAGAGGGTTTTTACTAAATGTAGGGGTTGTGATGCTACTCATTTGTCTTTGAATATCTCTGTGTATTTTTGTTGTATCTCCAAGAAGCCGAGTAGGGTTCCTCTTTTTAGATTTTCAGAACATGGTCACTCTAAGTCTAAGTCTAAGTAAATATTTAGGTTACAATGAAATGACGGTGGATAGAAATAAAACCTTAACTTAAATCAAAATAGATCAGAGCCCAGAAAACTCCAAAAAGAAACATGAGAGGAGGAAAAGTGCTTTTAATGTTTTTTTTTTTTTTTTTAATTACCTGCACAACACTTCACTCTTTAAATCTGTTTGTCAAGACCCCAAAGTGAAAATTCTTCCTTGTTATGAATTTAAAATTATCTTGCTTGAGTGATACAAATTTGGTACAAATAAGATTTAACACTAGTTAAATGTTGGGAATATCGATAAAGATATGGGCTTGTTTACTTTGAATCAATTTCCTTCATGAATGTCACTTTTACTGCCTTGAAAACATGAAGCAAAGTTTTGGAGGTTGGTAAAAAAATAAATAAAGTTTTGGCGAAAGAGTCTGTCAAAAAGTGGGGAACAACATGTTTCTGGAGAGGCATATTTTATTTTATTTCTCAATATACTTCAGGAAACAATATACAAAGCAATGATGTGGTCACCTTTACTGAATGTGTGCTGC
The DNA here is from genome assembly GCA_008086565.1 of Thalassoma bifasciatum. NCBI lineage: Eukaryota > Metazoa > Chordata > Actinopteri > Labriformes > Labridae > Thalassoma > Thalassoma bifasciatum. Next base: position 26,945 of record RPOG01000621.1, read on the forward strand.
TGCTCAGTTACAGACTCATAGATAGCATGTTGGTAAAATAAAAACAGGCCTCAGTGCAGCTCAGGACCCTGCTCTTCAGCTGCGGGGGGGAAACAAAGAGATGAGACGTGCTGGAAAGGAAACTCTTGTTGAAGATCTTTGTGAACAGGATCACAGACAGCATGAGGGTCTACTGTTAAAACCAGATTAAGACTTCCAACAAGGCACTAGCGTTCGAACCAAACCAATGAAATAACCAGTGCTCGCTTTAGTTGAACAAGTTTATTACAATACATACATTTCACATTTGACCTGTGACCTCTGCCGCCCTGCTCTGACACAAAAAGGTGATCCACAAACATCCGCTCACTAACACCACTCCTAAAAATGTGTGATTTACTGCTCACCACTACAACTCTTATAAATAAAACCTTTTTTATTCTGTCCTCTTCTTTAAAACTCCACCGTTTGTTAGCGACTGTACAAAGGAATGAACCAGGAGGGAAAAAGAGGAACAAAAAAACAAAAAAAAAAACCACGTGAGGGTGTGAAGTGTTGAACTTTCCAGGGTGTGGCAGGGCAGGGCCGAGCCGAGGCCAGGGGGAGGGCAGTGGGAATGGTCCAAAGCAGCACGCCATCACATCTCTCATCTCAATCACTCACTCCATCACACCACCAGGCACTGTTTTTCAGACTGGGACATGCAGGGCCACCAGAAGCTGCAAAGAGATCACTGAACCTTTAGGAGCGGCGCCGTCCGACCTGCAGAGAGGGGGTGTTCGCTCGCCTTGGAGGGGGTCACAGGAGGAGCGTCTAGCTTCAGATTAGCATGTTGAGAAGAGGGAACTACCAGTGTGTTATGATCTCTGACAGGTTTCTGTGGAAATAAACAGCTTCAAACATCCTCCTCCCTTCACATGCAGGTCACACGCGCTCAGTTCAGTGATCTGAAACTGATGAAATGAAGCTTGAAGTCTGCAGACGAGTTAACATGAAGGAAAGGCTAGCTAATGAACGTAGCCGCCTAGGCGATTAGTTTGGATGTCAAAAGCTTTGATAGGCATGGCTTTCCATGGCTTCAATCTACAAAACATATTTACAACATAGATAATAACATCTACAAGAAATCTACATTTTTTTCCGCTGTGGTTTTCTTTTTTACAAAACCGAGTCTTGTAAAACCACCCAGACTCCTCCCCCTCCTCTTCCTCCGCTCCTCTTCCTCCCCACAGCAGCTCTTCATGTCTCCCTCTTGGATCTCGCAGCCCAAACGGTCCAAAGCCAACCCGTCTGCGGCTTCTGTGTGTGTGTGTTAAGACTGGGCTCAAGAGGAACCGAACAACTGCTCTCCCTCCAGCTTCCAAATATGTGCAATGGGTCTTCCTCCCCGTTTTCTGACTCTAGCTTCGTCTCACAATCAGAAGTTCTCAGACCATGAAAGAATTCTGGTTCTTCAACTTTTCAAGTTCTTTGATTTGCTGTCTGAGAAACAGTATCCTGTGGGAGGGACAGAGGAGAACAATTGTTTAGGGTTGTACTCAAACTGAGGTTTATCATCAATACAGTTCATGATGTTTCATGTTCACACTGCTGCAGATCTAGACTGAATGGTGCTTGAGTACAGAACAGTTTAAATGGCCGATGCGACCGTCCCTTTAAACACTGCCCTTGGGTTGACGCTCCATATGAACATGGCCAACATTTAAAACAAAGAAATATCAGACTGGATGTGTCCTGACTGAATATCCTCACCTCTGCTCACGTAATGTTGCTTGGATTTCACAGACTCTGACCAAAGACCGCAGGTTTTTGAGCTCGGTGCAGTTCTCTGACATACAGATGCTCCCCATGGTGTGAGCCTCTTCACGTAGTCTTGACGCCTTTTCCAAACACAGTTTATTAAATAAAGAAGGATTTAAAGGTGTAAACAATAATAAATATAATCATGATAAATGTGAGAACACAAACCTGTTTCTCTGCGTGCTCGGCTGGCCACCCCTGAACATGTTTGATGAGATTCTCATTGAAGTGAGCAGCGAGGGTGGGGGTGAAGGAGCAGGAGGGTCGAGCTGCTGAGGCAGAGGGGGGAGCCGACACAGAGTTGGGGGCGTTGTTGCTGCTGGAGGCGACATGGTTGGAGCCCGGAGATGGACTCCTCTGACTGCTGCATTGACACAGGAAGAGCATCAACATGTTAATGAACGGACAAAAAAAATCTAGATTTTCTTTGTGGCTCATTGGACACAGAGTTAAATCTACTATAACACAGTTTTCTCTTGACTTTGAAGAGTAAATGAAAAACAAAGCACCACCCATTATAGCTGGTAAACTCTTATGTTGTTTTATTAACTAAAATGAATGTCACAAGCCCTAAAATGTTAGTTAAGAAATATCTGTTTCTCAACTAAGAACAATCAAATTTCTATGTTATACATTTTGAGTTTTTAAAATACAACGAAAATAAGCTTCTACACTTCTGTTTTCAGTTCACTACTACAGTATACCGTTTAGTTTAAGTTTAAGTTTGGATGCTTTTATTTCTTTAAGATTTATCAGGTTTTTTTGTAAATGTTGTGTTTACATCCTTATTTGCAGTATATAACTGAAACAACAAATGCTATTTCTTCAAGTTCACATGAGTCCGAGCCCTTGTGGGGGCACCCCAGTCCAAAAAGTTACTGGTCCGGCCCCTGCCTGACAACCAGTAACTTTTTCCAGGTATGTCAGGTTGCTCACTTTATGATCAGATAGATTTATGCTGAATGTATGTTTCAGTTGGTGGAACAACTTGGTCCCAGGTAAAACTCAAACAATTTCAACAATTGGTGCAAACGCTCTCTCTCTCTGTTATCAATTGAAAGTTAATATGGATCAGAGAAATGTGATGGAAGGCTGTTTCAGGCTGTTTGATCTAAAGCAAACTCATTAAAAGTGCCAGACAGAAAACAGAATATTCAACAAAAGGGTTTGAAGTTAAACTGATAAAACTGCTGGTTCATATTAAAGTCTTGGTGCTGTTCATGGTCCATAAAGAAACAAAGTTGGTCAGAGTTCTTTGGTCACAGAGGAACAAGAAAAGTTTGATGACAGTCTTGTTCTTTCGTTAGTTCTCATTTACCTCCTAAGCTGCACTGCACATAAACACTCATGGAGTCAGAGCAGCTGACAGGCGTCAGACAGGTTGCACTGTTCGTAAACACACACACACACGCTTAGCCATTTGAGCCTCAAATTGCAGCCTTATGTTTGATTGCATAAACGTTCTCAAATCACAATTGTGATTCCATTAATCCTCCAGCACCAGATTTGAACACCCTGACTATGTTGGATTCAGCTTGTAAAAGTAACTGCAACATTCCTTAAAGTAACTTAAACAAGAGGACAGTAAATCAGAATAATGCAGCTCAATGTCATTGCATATTTACAAGAAAGCTCAAGCACAGAAGGTCCAAAAACATCTATTAAAAAAAGACACACACGTGCATATGCAAAAAGCCCATCCAGCAGTGCTGTGCATTCAAAACAAGTTTGATGATTTATCAGGTGTTGGTCTGGACCAATTTTACAATCAAATACTTTCACCCACAAACCCAGTAAGTCCAAGCAAGATTAAGTTTGGGATTCAGTAGCAGACAATAGAGAAAAATGAAACAAACAAAAAAAAAAGAAAAATAGGCCCCTCTTTCCCAAACTTATGAGGTTTCCCTAAAAACATAAACAACACACTTTTAAATAGTTCAGTGCCACCACAGTTACATTTTTACATTGTATACTGTCAGGGACATTCTTGCACCGTGAATTAATGGTGATGAAGATGATAACTGGGATGTTCAACTTGAATCAGGAAAAAAAACAAAACACTTGTCTTCAGTCATTATATGTGAAATAGAAATAGTCATTTATGAGAAATATCTGTGGTATTGCTGCAGCCTGATCAGACAGTCATCTTCACCCAGGAGCTGACCTGCCTCAAACCTCTGGAGATAAGTGCTGACTGATGTTCAGCCTCCCTCACTTCTCTTTTGTTGTTCTGAATTCCTGAGCAGACGACTGACTTTGACACACAACAGAACATTCTAGAATCTTTTACAAGCTAAATTTAAAGTTCAATGTTTGTCTATGCGTCCTGTAAAAGCTGTACAAAATAGATTTCATGTGTAGATTTGATCTATATATTTCACTCTCAAATTATGCCTATCAAACCCCAAAGTGAATCAAAACTTGTCACCAGTTAGTGTTCAATGACTGACCAGCAGGTGGTGCCACCACACAACACAACAACAGAGACTGTTAATGTCTGGTGTGGAGGTAAAATCATTCAAGGCTTAATATGAATGAGCCGACATTCAATTATCTACACATTTAGTTAGAGAATTGGAAAATGAGTCTTACAGGGAGGCACATCAATGCTTTCAGGAGTAGATAACATTTAAAACATGATCCACCAGCTGACTGTTCATGACCCACAAATGACTCGTCTGTGAAACATGTTCCCAGCCCCATCATGTTTTGGTACGTACCCTTGGCGCTGGAGGGTGCGCGGTGAAGCCGTGGTGGCATCGTGACTGTGCTGCTTATCGCTGGAGAGGGGCTGCTGGGAGGTGGGCTGGGGAAGAGATGCCTGCTTCACCGATGGCGTGCTCACCTAAACACAGAGAGATTAGACAGACTCAGAGCCAGTCCTGCTGGATGAATCAAAACACAAGCTTATGGTTTCTATAATTAAAGGAATTGTGTGAGGAACACACCGTAGCTGGTGGGATTGTGAAAACATGGTGCTAGAAAGAGCTACGTCTACATGCAGTAACACATTTTGAACCTTTTCTCTCCCTGTGAAGTCCTAAAACTGGGCAGACTGACTTTTATAATGGTGTGACTTCTATTCTCAATTATTTTATTTCATGATACAAAATGAAAACAAGAGTGCCAGTGCTGCACTGACTGGACCAAACAAACAGAGACAGGACACGTTTAGAAATCTTCCTCAGCTGCTTTTCCAAACATCACTTAGGCTTTGGTCAAATTAAAGGAACCAAACAAAGATAAATTAAATTAAATGACAGTAAAGGCTGTCACATGGATATTTAAAGGAGTAATCATTCATTTTTAACAGGAACTTCTCCACTGAGCAACACGCAAGAAATCTTTCTCCCAGTTCAGACTCACAGTGACTGAATACGTTTAATTTATTCATACATTCACTCACTACTACATCACTTATATCAGTGTTACATCAATTGTTCTTGATGATTTCTTTTTTTAAACATATGTACACACTTCTGTTTTAACCTCCACAGCAACTACTCATTCTGACAGCAGGCCTGTCAGTGCAAACAATCTCCTGTTTTTAATCAGCTTCTATCTTTGTGTACTGTCTTATGTGCGTGCATTTTCTTCTTTTGCTCCTTGCAATGTTGCCGCTTCTTGCTCTTCGAATTACTTCTCAGGGATAAATAAAGTTTTTCTGATTCTGATTCTTCAGTAGCTTGTTGATTATTGCAATACCTGCATCTCATTGGATGTTAAAAAGCACTAAAACAACCTCACAACACACTTGAACTTCCTCACAGTCCATGTTCTCTCTTGCATTATGTTCCATAAAATCACTCAACACAAATGCTTTCTGAGCATTACCTGAACTTCATAACGTTTGAACTATTTACTACTAAATCCATGTTCTGCCAAATACTCCTTTACTTAATGTGTCTGACTGCAGCATTGCATCACCAGCATAATGACATTTTTAAAAGAGGAAATCCTAGATTTGATCAGAAGCCCAGTTTATTACAGTGTGTAAACTTTTAATTAGTCACAGCTTTCACGTCATCGGTGCACACCAGGACAGAAACAAAGAGCGCTGAGCACAACCAGGGTTCAACATCAGGTTCATGAGAAGAAATGTCAGTGTCTGTTGGTCTTTTTTAATGTTAGCTGCTATCAAAACGTTAAGAGGTGAGATTTTAGTCTTGTTGAAATATTCTCTGTGAAAAAATGCAAAAAAACAAAGTCTTGACTGGAACCACTTTTGGTTTGTAGGTGCCAATAGTCATTTCTTTCCATGAACACGTTGTTTCCAGTGAACTCTGGTCCAGAATTTCTCTCAGCTGGCTGTTCACTCTCCTCTTTGGTGCACAGTGTTAAAATATTCCTCTCTGACTTACCTTCTGCTGTGAGATGACAGGTTGCGTGCTAAGGAGGGGTTTAAGGGGGCCGGCGTTTGTCTGCGGCGTGCTGATCCTCGGGGATACATAAGACCTGGGCGATGAGGCGTCCGATGTTAACGACATAGGTGACTGGTTCGATTGCTGAGCTGCTCGAGATAAAGGATCAGAAAGACAATCTTAGAAATCACACACAGTTATGATTCCAGTCGAGTTTTCAGCTTTCCTTCAGAGCTAAATGTGGAGCAGAAAAATCAGTGAATCCCACTGTAGTTGAACACAGAGGCTGAACAGACGTGACTGCACGATGATTTTGTTTACCTTGGTTGGAAAGTTGAGCAGCTTGAGAGAGGATAGTAGTGATATTAAAAGCCGACGGTCCGGCAGTGAGGATCTTGTGGAGCATCGACTGTAATGAAGCTTGTGTGACAGCAGCTGTGAGAACTGGAGAGAGACAAAGATACACAGCAAGTGAGTGTAAGCACGGATATATGAAGTCAGTGGTCTCAGGACTGATTCACAGGGAACATGAGAGTCAAAATGAGTTGTGATCCATGTTAAAATTCATCATCTATAACAGTAGAAGTAAACATTTCTATATTTACATTATAAACTGTTTTACTCTCCATGGAAAGTTCGGATAAAATTGTATTGTTTTATTTTGTTCTTTTGCTAAACATCTATAGAAACACCTTCAATATTTCATACACTCTTTTATGATGCACAAAACATTAATCAGAGCTTCAGTTTCCTGGACTGTGTGCTACAAGAGGAGAAGAGAAAGAATGATAAGTATTTCTCCTTGGTAGCTTATAGTGTCGGTCGAAAAGCAAAGTCTGAATTATGGCTGCACTGCACGGATGTCCTCATCAGAACTGTTTGCCCAGATACCAAATCTAATGTTTTAGTATTGAACCTCAGCCAATACAGAGTCCTGATCCAATATTTTGGTAAAGGATAAGAAAGTGATACTACACACAGTCGATGCTTTTTTTTTTTGGTTTTGGGTTTTTACAATAACAAAAAGTAAAAATAAGAGTTAAAATATGTCTTGAGCTTATTAATTCCATTTATCTTGGTCCAACGAGTCTGGATTTTGAAGTCATCTGGTCTATTCTACATGCTGCTCTGGCTATGAGGTGGGGGTGCCCTGATTTGATATTGATCTTGGATATCGGTCCAATATCAGCAAAAAAAAAAAAGAATATCGGATTATATCAGCCTGCATCTAAAATCTCTGATACAAGTAGTTCATTCCAGACTCTGCTCCAGCAGCGCTGGAATCAGCACGCAGAGCCCACGCCATCACAATAACAGCATGTGCTGAGGCAGCAAGGAGCACTAGTGACACTAGCAAAATTTGTCATGTACAAGTTTCCTGTGGTGGGGAAGTTCAATACATTTACACTTTGAACATTCCACTAAAGGTTATTCAAACCTCAGACATACAACTAGAGCTAAACATCACACCTTTTGTGCTGATGTTGTATCAAACTAATATCAGAATCAGCCAATACTCAAGACTGCAGTATTGGTGTTGTATTGGAAGGGAAAATGTTTTATCGAGACACCCTGACTATGAAGCCCCCTGGACTTGTGTACATACAATACAGCACAACAGAATTCAAGGCTGCCCTGACACTTGGGAAACCAAGTGTCTAATTAATTCTGTAAACCCTAAACTCAAATTAGAGAAGCTTGGAGTTGCAAAAAGTCTCAGGACCCTTTGGGCAACAAGAAAACAAGAGGATAGCTCATGGAGGTATCCTGGGAATTTTTTTTTTTCTATTCGATGTTAGCACAAAGCAGAGTGTTAGGCCACTCACTCTTCTTTGGTGAATGAAAGGCGACAGCATGAGAGACTGGAAAACTGAAAAGTTTGAACTCTCAAAGCTGTTGGTCAGGGACCTGATTATATAGCTAAAAAATTGTTATTCCAGAGTTTTGACTGATCCTGGCCCTTGAGTCACTTTAAAAGCAATAACCTGACCGTATGAATGAAGTCGTCTACAAGAAGGGTTCCTTCAAAACACAGTCTGGCTCTGGAAATGGAGCAGGTTGGAGCCTAGCAGCTGCTCTTTGATAGAAACCATCTTGACAGGTGTGTTGTTACCCCTTCATCTACAATGACTCCATCTCTCTTCCTCGGAGACAGCTCTTCATCCCACCACCACATATGACCACTCTCAACACCAATAGACACTTGTCTTCAAGAGGTATTCTCAATCCAGACAGCAACACCAAAACCACAGCACAACAGGAAAGTCATGTTGGACAGGAAAACCCTGAGCTCAGGCCAATAGGAGTGTTCATCACATTGTGTCTGAGCCTCTGATACTCAGCAGTCAGACCACAGAACAATCACAGCAGCGAGCTGAATCTCACATCTGCTGGGTGCTGATGCTGCTTGTCTGAGCTTTTTTCCTACCTTCGTTGATTTTTGCCATGTCCACACTGGCGTTGTTGAGCTGTAGGGCGGTCTGAAGTGCGGGGAGAAGCTGTCGCAGCAGGGTGGGGTCCTGGAGTAGTGGAGGGGCCGGGGACTGCAGGACAGGGGACACGGGCACCGTGGAGGCAGATGAACCAGGAGGCCCCGATGAAGGGTTCAGGGTTCCTGAGCCCGAGGATGAGGACTGGGACTGGGTGGCTGCAGGTTTCTCCACCTGGGCGGACTCTGTGTAGACAACAGAGAGTGGGTTATTATTCTCAACAGACAGCAGGACCTTTTCTTTAAAACATGGACGGACTATCACCACTATGGAGCTTTATGTCTCAGTGTTCCACCACACCCTGAGCTCACCGGCTGTGCTACATGTGACTCTGAGCTCCAGGTGAAGCGTTACAGATTATTTGTAGAGAGTACTGAGCCTGATGAGTCCAAGCAAACTGCCTTGATGTGTCTACAATGTACATTTTTAAAGACCTCTTTCAGTACTAACCCAAACTTGGTCTGTATTTTCAAATGTTGTGATTTCATGAATGTTGTCATCTGCAAATAACCCAAATGAACAGGAGTGCCAGCTGTAACAGTCTGAAATTAATTGTAGAGCAAGACTTAATGATTGGCTAGGGTTGTAATTTCACAGTTAGCTTTGAACATCATTCATTCCTGAACGCAGACAATCAGACAAACAATAGCTCTGTGAATGTGAGGCTTTTTTGACAGGTATTTAGAGACAAGTCAATCGTGATGACTGACGTCTTCATTGACAGTTTTCCACCATAGGAGCCCTTTAATGAGGAGTGCCCTGACGCAATAAAATCATCACATCTCACTATGACGAGAGCCTCCTGCACCTGAAGGCTAGTTCATTAAAATAACAATGACACAGGCATACCTGGGGTTATGTTTCACTTTAGGAAACAGCTTCCTCAATCGCCCACATGTTTTATGTGAATTTGCAGATGTACCAAAGTGATTTTCTTGAGCGTGGCTACAGCATTGGCTTAGCTCTGCTGTATTTCCTGAACCATAAACTTTCTTCTTAAGGTTGCCAAAAACATTTTGGAGCGCATCGTCAAAACACTTTCTGCTTTATTTTGGGAAGCAATCTCTCACTGTTGGAGCCATAGTTATTTTGCACAAGAAGCGTGGGTGGACACTAAAAATTCACGCTTAGACAGCCTTAAGTCTTTTTGGGACAACAACTATGTCAAATGACAGTGCTGGTGCCAGCAGAACAAAGGATTTAGCAGCCGCATAAAGCTGAGCCCTGAAGAAACCGTAACATCAGAACCCACAGCAGGAAGTTTACACGCCACTTATCAAACTACTCAAGAGAGAAAACTAAAAATCCATTCAATGACTTTAAGATTGTTGCTGTAAAATTGTGAGATATGAAGAATAGACACCCAGAACATCTTCTTCTACAATATATCAGCTGACAACAGCATCACACACTGATTATACAATGCTTTGACCACTCGCAGTCCATATGCAAAATACTCTGTTGGGTATCGCCTCAAACCCTGCATGAAACCTAGATTTAAAAAACGACTAAACCAAAACACAGACAGTCACTGTAATTGTTACTCAGGTGCAGTTTGCATGGACAGGGCAAAGAAACGGGTGAAATCTGAAAGCTAAAAGAAAAGCCACAGGCAAAAAGTGCTGTGCAGAGAGCTGAATGTCAGTGAACATCATAATTAGGGGGTGAACTTCAGGTGAACTGTAGCTCTGCATCGACACCTGATGAGCCGGATTATCACAAAACTGTCACTCAAAGATGCTATCAGAGTTTCATGTTGGTTTATAGACGTTTAGCCATCATCTTTTCACAACCCTCAAATATGAACACTGCCCAGCCAGCACTTGAAAATGATGTGAACATTATAGGAGTAATATCAGATGAGCACAATTCGTTTCACATCTGCATATCAACAATTCAGATAAAAAATCTCTTTATTTTCCACAAAAAGTAAGACAATGTGTGTTCAGTAGATGATTTCTTTGTTGTAACAATACTTCTTGGCAATAAATCTTCAACAGTTGGAAAGCCTTTTTATTTCTCTTATAAATGGAGCCACACATTTTCACAACTCCTCCCTGCCAATGCCAAAAAGCAGCAAACAGTCTCATAATTTATTTTGGGACTTTAAATCTATTTCAAATCCTAAAAACCTGTGTCCTATTTTAACCACCCAAGTTTCAATCCTCTAGTAATGGCTCTAATATTGTAACATCGCTGTGAAAAGGCAGAAAGATTTGTAGAAAGACCACATGAAGCTGGCTGTCAAAGTTTAGCAGTGAGAAATCTGTTTTTCTCTGCTGAAAAAGATTTCAGTGATTTATTTAGTGGTGATTTTTGAAGCTGGAGCTGGACTGTCTGACAGAAAAAGGGACTAAAGAGCAGAAGAAAGCTAAAGAGGAACATGATAGAGCATGGGCTTAAAACAGGTCAAGCTGTTGGTGATAATGTTCACTCCAACCCACATTCAGCAGTTATACTGCAGTGATCTGTTCAAACCTCTATCAATAAAATGAAAAGCCAGGTTATGTTTGTTCTACTTGGTGAGGTTGGAGTTGGTAGATGTCTGCTGGTAGGAAATAACCAGTTCAAGATTCACTCAAGTTTGCTATGGACACATCTCAGAGCATCAGGCTGTGAGGAACATTAAACATAGGCAGCGGCTAACCTACGGTAAAAACTTACAAAGTTTGTTTGCTGTCACATTTCAAACAACAGCACTATGTCATTGTTGATAAAAACATTACCTCCTTGAGTTTTATCCAGTAAAAAGTTGAATTGAACAAGGAAAAGTGGAGTTAAAAAGAAGATCTGCTCTCCAATCATTTTTCAAAACAAATACTGTTAAGAGTCATGTCATTATGACAGTTTGCACGAGTCCTCAGGCCAAAGGAGTCGCTGCTATCCACTTTGAATGGGTAGCCCCCACAGTCCCTTTGCGGTGGTTTCTTTGGAAAATTTGTAACTTTTTTGAACGAATGTGTTTCCAAAATGTGCTACGTGTGTTCTGTATGTGTTTAATATGTTGTGTCACTAACATTTCCTGATCTTGTTGAGGTTAGATTTTCCATTTCCAATTTCAAATGCTTAATCTCATTTTAAGCCAGTGCGGTGGTATCTATTCATGCATACCCTGACATCTGTCTCTATTTTAAATATGTCCTATTTCAATGAGACGTCACTTACCAGACTCAGCCAAACACTGGTAGCTGTCAACTAATAAATCTGAACAGTCTGTCAGTGCATTTACTGTGTGAGAGCTGCAGGTCCAACAGAACTGGGCAGAGATGCAGACTGTAGAAGAGCTGCTGTAGACAAACAAATCACAGCTTCTTCTCTCACATTTGTGTAGAGCTGGGAACAGGTGAAAGTACAACTGAAATCTGTCTTAATACTTCAATGTACTGTTGTTTTTATTAACAGTCCTAGGTTTACTAAAGTCATCTGCACATTTTTTTCTTGCTAGTAGCAACCTGCAAACAGCAGCAAACAGCAGCATCAACTTAAGCTTCATGGGGAAGAAAAGGACATTAAAATCCATTTAATGCACTGCTGTAATGGGTAGAAAAATCCTATACTTCCTTGACACAAAGTATTGTTACACTACACTGTATCAATACTTTTGTACAGCCTTAGTTCTCTTTCTCTGGGGTTGTTCTTGTAGTTTTGGCAATTCTGCTATGACCTCCTCTGGGCTCTGTAACCTTTCTTCACTCTCCACAATTCTTGCTTCTGCTGCAACTAATCTTGAGTTGGTTTTCCCTATTTCTCTCATGAGGTCTTTCAGTTGTTTTTGTTCTTGTCTAAAATCCTGTATTTCTCTAGGAATCACAGCCAAGTTTACAGACTCGTTCCCTTCATTCATCTGGTTGCTGTCTAGTTAGCCACGGCTAAGCTAACATTAGAAACCTTGAGTCTCTGTTCGTTGCTGGTTTTGTCAGTGGTTTGTCCAAGTTTTTTATTAGAGTCACCATTTCTGACAAAAAAAATCTATTTTGACTCCAAGGCAGGTTAATTTCACTATTGTCTGGAGACCCTCTCCTATGCTGCCATCCGACTGATGAAGCAGAAGTTTCCCAGGCACAGCTGTGGTTATTAATGATGACGGCACATCAAACCAATTTTGGGTTTTTCAAGCGGCTGATGGACTCTGTATCAATGCTCTTCATGTGTAGGAGACTTTTGTTCTGTCTGACTCATGTGGTCCAAGGTGGATATCAATCAACAAGACAATGCAAGTTTTGGTTTCACATCAAGAAACAAAGAAGATTTAGCATGACATATTTCAGCTCATATAATAATCTTAGCACGTCCCTCAACAAGAGTGTAGCAGAAGAGCACTTCACAATTTTACTGGTTTATACATTTATTGGTAAGTCCAGACTGTCCAACCAGGTTTAAATCAGCAGTCTATGCTTGAGAATGACAATTTTATAATATTTTTGCACACATGACAGTACCACTGAACTTGATTTATGAAATTGATGTGCTGCAAACTCTTACTGTTACATTTTTCAAGCGCAAGCATTTTTGAGTAAGCTGTGGGGAGAAACCAAAGGTCAGCTCTCATTGACATGCCAAATCTAAAAATCACTTAGCTGTGGCAAAAAGGATAAATCCAGCCAGCCAAGTCAAAAAACAAACCAAAGCAGGACATCCTGAAGCCATGTTTCCAGCACCTTAGTCAACATCCACCTGTTTTTCCACACCTAATGACAGTGAAACTGCAACACCGCTTTATTTCTGCACAGAATTCCCCTCAAAGAAGAAACAAAATCTGGGTTTGAAATGGTATAATAATTTAAAGAAGACGTCTCTTTTTACCACCTCCTCCTCTCTCTTAGAAGCATTTTAACTTTTTCTCCTGGCACCACAACAAACAGATGTGCCACAGGTAGGGCATGACTGTATTTGCCGTCTCAGAGAGATAAAACATAAAGCAGATTCGATTTAAGTTCTTACAAACAGTGCCAAGATATCCCGTTCACAAAGATTGAAGTAGAATTCTAAAGGATTGGATCGGATCTTTATCAACATACTGGAATCAGTTCATCCTTGGGGATAAGTGGTGCTTGTGCTGTATTTTCCACCTCTCCCTCAGGGTTTTCTTATACCATGCTCACAGGAATGAGACCCACAGACAGCCCGCCTGTCACAGCTGTCACCACCACAGAGCCATGGACATATAGACATGCCATACATCGAGATCAGTTGCAGCAGAGACTTGAGGATAATGTGTTGCAACATTGTGCGTCACACTTACTTGAACTAGAAAAGCCAGGGGCTGCCGATGCTTGCATAGCCTCCCGTCTGTAGTCCCTGTCTTTGGGGAAACTGTTGACGACTGCTGTCTTTGTTGCCTCTTTTTGCCTCTGCTCTCTGTGAAACATGGGAATACACACAAACATTAGGTATGTTTCTCACTGGTTCTATAAATGAAAGACTCAAATACAGCTTGTGTTTTTAATCAAAGAAATGTAGCTACCTTTCAAGCCATTCTTTGGGCTTCTCCCACTGGGACACCTCCGTCCTGCAGTTGTAATAGTATTTCTTTCCAGATGAGCTGATGTGCTCTGACCAGTCGTCACCAGGTTCATATGGCTGAGAAAAACACAGAGAGGGAGACTATTGTGGGACACCAGGTCAGCCAGAGACCAAAGTGTGAGCGAGTGTTGAGGGGGTCTGATGCAAGAGCCTGAAATGTAATCTGAAATGAACAAAAGATGTTGGGGATGGCAGACTGCTACAGCTGGCTTGTTTTCCCACAAGCGCCTTAAGTGGGAGGAGGGCTTGTTTCAGAGGGAGCCCCAGATTGTTGAGGTAACCAAAGTGAAAGAGGTCTGTTGTGGTGTTACAGGTGTGACAAGCAAACAGCTCTCACTTTGCAAATCAACAATTCTTTGTCATTGAGTCTATGAGTAAAAAGGAGCAAACGCAACAGAATCAGAAGAATGTGTCCATCACTGACGCAAACTAATGTGACATCCAGCTGCAACAGCTCTCTCAGGCTATCAAACACCTTCAAGAGCAGCGAGAACTGCACATAACTGTTCAACTGTTACATACAGTCATGGATCATCAGGCTTTGACACTCACATTTATTTGAACCATAGCATTAAAATGTAATTTTGCTTTTTCATTATAACTTATTAACTGTGCTGGGCAATTCAAACCCAGCTAATTACAGCCAGAGCAGGTGCAAACATGATTTATTTGTGAATTTGTAAAGAGCGGTGTGGAAAAAAGAAACATACTAGAGGAGAATACTGACTTTTGTGTGATATACTTGGGGAATAACCTGACATAGATCCAGATCAAGAGCTTGTTTTCACCTCTGAATGGCTCTGATGTTTTACTTTCCTTTAAACTTTAGAGGAAAATCTCTAGAGAAGATAATTTTCACTACAGAGAAACATTCTCCTTCCTTTTATAAAGCACAAAGTGCCGTTAAGCCACTTCTTCATAACCAAAAGACTTTACTAAACTGTGTTAGCAGAATACGGGAATTGATTTGTTTGTTTGATATTTCTGATCTTAAGGATAGTTAAGGTTTACTAGCTAACTATTTTGCACAGAATGACACAAAAAGCAAACAAATTCAGGTAACAGAGTTGTTGCTCTTGGTCTAGGTTCACTTATGAGTAATAAACAGGACATTAACAGAATACAGAGCAAGCTAGAAGAATAGTGGAATGTTATCTGATCTTTAACAAAGCAGGGATGCAATGGCTTTGTTAGGACATTTATGGTCTAAGAAATTGTCATGGTGATTTTCTAACATTTTTAAGGGGGCTGTAATCTGGAATATCCCAAGGACCAATAACATTATTTGTACTCTGGTGTGTTCTTTCAGACCATGGAATCATTGTCATAAAATCTTCTTTGAAGATGGCCACTTGGTTTACTAAAAGAATCATGTCTGGCACGTCCTGGATGTCAGGTTTCATATTACAGCTCAAAGTGTCATCATTCACATTTGTCTGTGTTTAGATGGGCTGCAATCCTGATTTACATACAAATCATTAGATTTCCACGTTAGTCGACTGGAGTTTGAAAAACGTTTGAGTTTAGCCATGATGAACATAAGCCAATTGAACACCATCCCCTGGTTTGGTATGCAGTAATTTATGTTTGATGCTGTTCACATGAACTGTTATAAGCGCTCACCTCAGTATCTCTGCCTCAGAAAACATTTGTGGCAACAATAAGTTCTTTGTTTTTATTTTGTTATTGTCAGTTTGTGTTCTCCAATAAAACTAATTATGTTGAAGCTTTTTGATTACTTGCTGACACTGTAACCAAGATGTGACTGTACTGAATAATGAATTAGTATTTGAATGTATTGTACTTACAATAAGACAGTGTCAGAGAATGGGATGTATAGATGGACAAAATGAGTGTGAATATGGACAAACTCAGATTAGAAGAAAACCAGACTGAACCAGAGATCATGGAGTCTAGCATTGCTTTGTATATGTATGTAGTCTATAAGTGAAATAACCCAATGTCTGTAGTCTATACAAGTATACAAGCATCCCTGAAGTTCAAGCCTGAATGTAGTGATCACCATGTCAGTTTTACATTTTGTGACAACTGTCTGGAGTCCCTACTTCATCTGTAGCTCATAAACTCAACACTCTGAACCATTTCCCCCTCCAAAATCTATTTTGTGTTTGTAAATTTTGGCTGCACTTTTTCCCCTTTTTGATACAGCACAGCTGCTGCGTCAATTCAATGCTGTTAAAATTAAACAAAACATGAGCGTCACTATCAGACTCTGGCATGGGAATCAGGGAATGACAACACTCACACTTCTGAGTGACAGAATGACTCACAAAGGTGCAAAGTTGCACCACACAAAACACCTTGTTCAGAAGAATCTCTTCGATTCATCAACCTCCACATAATTCACCTTTTATAGTGAAATAGGTTCATCCTAACATGACTGGTCCATGGTGTAATGTTCCAACATCTGCATTTGCAAAATTCCAGATACTGCGGCAATTCTCTCCTGGTTCAGGGGCTCCATGTTACATGTCCTCCATCTTTTAATCTTTGAGGTAATTGTTGCATGACCTACTGCTGTGAAACATTTGTCAGCTAAAACTTCAAAACAACACGGGCTGATCCAGTCACTTTAGCTTTGAGTGCACAAATAAGTGAAGAATGTAGCAGAGCAGTGAACTGGCATTATGATGAACATAAAAATAACACGACCAACTAGCTTTGAGGAAGAGTAGTGCAGAGTGATGTGGACGTGTGTATGCTAATATGTTATGCTAATGAGACCTCTGGTTGCTACAGCGCAGAGTCAACACAGAAGTGTAAACCAGGCTGCAGTGTGACATGAAAATGTATCTCCCTATGGCTATTTGTAACTTGTTGCTTATGTTTTATCATTCATATTCTCTGAAAAATGGCCAAATCATCATAAATTCTGCCAGGGCATGTAAACTCATGAGCACAACTATGTTAACTGCTTCTGATGAAAAGAAAAACAGAGAGAGCAGGAGGCATAGATCCTAAGGTAGTGTGTCTTTGTAGTATTGTTTATGGTAGTGTCAGATTATATTACCAAACTTGACAGTGGTAATAACTAACACTTGATGGGCTGTATTTGACCTGCTAATACTCTCTAAGAGTTTACACCACAGCCACTGCATCCGCAGGAACCATCCAGACCATTTTCAACAGTTAAATCCATTTAGGCAGTGGAATAATATTTTTGTTTTATATCACCAAAGTGGTCATTTGCCTTTCCAACCTAATAGAACTGAAAAAAAAAACCTTGAACTGGAAACTGAACCTACAGAAGACCAACTGCTGCTGAGAAACATTTGAGCACGCAGTGGTGGAAAAATGATTTTCAGTTCATCATCTGCCCCCGTGTTGAAGCAGAAGTTATACTTACTGTGTCTGAGGTCTTCGAATGTGAGTTGGAGCTATGAAGGGAACTGTGGTTGTGAGAATTTTCCTGTGGAGAATAACTGGTCCCTGCAACAAAACACAAGATGAGGGAAAACAATCAGCAATAGCCAATAACTCCACTGTGCCAAGTTCACAGACATGATGAAGTTTGGCCGAGAGCTACGACAAACAGCACACAGCTGAGGCCTGATTTACACTCACTGTTGACATGGGAAAAGGAAAACTGCTTATATATATCAGATGTTTTAAACTTTATAACACATGCTCAGTAATAAAAATGTACAAAGTAACCCATCTCAAAGCAACACGAAACTCTCCAACAGAGAATATCAAACCTTGAGGTTTGGGCTCTTACAGTATTTGTGAAAAACTAGACGATGAAGCTTACTGCAGTGAGTGCCCGGTAAATATTCACAGCTTCACAGAGTGAAAGAAGAAGTATCATGGATGCAACATTTAAATGTATCAAACAAGTCTGAAATCAAGCAATAGCATTCTAACTGATCAAAAATAGGGCAGAGAATGAAAAAAGTGAGCAGCAGCAGCATGGAGGAACATTTTTGCAAAGTGAGCCTGAGCCAAAAATATTCCAGCGGTAGCATTATATTAGCTTGCCAATGCACTCTGAAAAATTCTATCATCTTGGAAATGCATGTTTGTAAAATGTGGGTTATAGAAACACATACATTTTGGTTTTAAATTTCCAAAAATTACAGCACTGATGTGCGCCACTTCAGGGATACATTTCTTAGTCAACCGAAGACATCCTGAACCGCTGTCTGAGTTATGATGTATGATTTTCATGGAGTTGAAATGTACAAAAACCTTGCTTCACATCTGATCATTTAGAAAAAAACACAGGGTTCTCCTTCTGTGCCCAAGTAGAAAACTTGCTTCGCTTTCTGATTCAGCCATGTGGTGTTTCACAGAGAAGAAACTCTCAACATATGGTGGGTGAGCCCTGCAACAAGGTTCCTTCACATATGCATCTCAGTCTGCTATTGTGGCTGTATTAAATAAACAGCACCAGTTGTTTAAGATTAATTAACAGAGTCGGAGTCATGACACACAGCATTAATGACACTGTATTTACTGCTGTTTTTTAATTTCATGGTGACAGTGGGAGTTAAGCAGAACTAATGAGCCTCTAACATTATTAAACTCTTAAAATAAATGAAAAACAATCACAGTAATCAGTTTGTTTGCCTTCCTGAACAGGAAACCTTAAACATCAGGAGTAACACCCCTGCCACTGTAACCACAGCTAAGCATCAAGCCAGCATACAATAGGTACTGAGCAGCAGATCTTACTGGATCTTTACCATATTGTTTAACATACTGTTAGGCTTACTTCAAATAAATGCTGTAGTATGTGTACATGAACAGCTAACAACTTGACAGATGAAGTCAACTCTTAAGTTCAGAAAACAGAATCCTGGGTTATTCCACAAGGAACTAATTCCTGATTGAATTATATTATCTAAAGTTAATCAAAGAGTGTGTGTTCTGCTTTCCAACATGTGTAACATGATTTTAAAGGGACAATATTAGATGTGTAGACTAAATGCCTGTAATTTTTAAACCTTTACATATTCATATGTTGATGAAATCTTTCAGCAAGTCTGTAAACTAATCAAAAGGTCTGATCTGGAAACATCATTTCAGGAAGTCTCAGAAAGACCTGGTGATGAGGTCATCACATTCGGATCACCACACTGCTCTTGACGGGCCTCCAGAAGGCTGGCCAATCAGAGGGAAAGGGGTTTGTGCAGGAAGAGTTAAAAAGGCAGAAGCGCTTCAATAAGAGGCTGAAATAAAGGTTTCCTAAAACGCTATTGTGAGAAGAGTAGGGATTTCTGATGCTGTAAATCATGCAAAGCTATTACAAGGGTAACCAAGGACCAAGATAAAGCCTAGATGGAAACACGTTACTCCCTATTTAATGTAGTAGTTGATTATTTTCTTCACTTTTTGAGCGAAAAATCATCCAAAGCTTTGAAGAAGTCTGTCCCAGTGCAAACCTGTGTTCTGAGCTGAACACACTACCAGCACCACAACAGGTAGTACAAGTGCAGCAAACCAAAGGCAAGACTGGACCTGCTGTTCTCATACTGTGTCTTCAGCTCTGCTAACTGTCATTAAATGAAAGAAGTGAAGGCACTTCAGCTTGTGCTGACATTTGTAGCATTTTTAAAATGCTTTGGGCCTAAACCCACACCACACTGGAGAATCATAGCACAAAGTCTGCCTGGTTTTCTTTACACACAGAACAAAAATACACTTTAATGGGTACAACACTGAAAAGACAGACTCAATAAATTATTTGTAGTTGCATATTGAAATACTGTAATTTAGGTGTTTGGTGGTGTAATATATAAGGCTACTCATCAGCACTGATTTAGCTTCTATACAAATGTACTGTCCTCTTACAACACATGGATTTGTTACATATGCTTCCTGAATCCAAATAACATTATTTTTATCTCTAAGGCCCCGTTTAGAAAACGTTTCTCAGCGATTTACCACAGAAAAACGCAGTGAGAAAAACTGTGTTTTTACATGGAAATGCTGAGGGACTGGAAACGCTGTACTGTGTGATGTCGATGTCCTCTAGGAACTGGAGAAAAGGAGATGAGGAGGATGTGCTGCTACTACAGTGTCTGCTTAGAAGAGTTGACATCAACCTGTACTTTCGTCCATTGATATAGAGAATATGAGACTTATCTTGCCTGTGAGATGGAAGAGTTAGCCGTGCTAACACGGCACCAGGAGGAATGCCAGAGGGCAGAGTAGCATCATGCTATTCACAGACATGGCTAATGGAGCTAACTGAACCAGCTCTCCATACCATCCCTCAACAGGATACAGGAGAGTGAGACTGATCAGACTCAGCTAGCTTGAGCCTAAAGGCAGTGTCAACACAGTGTGACCATCAAACTCCAAGCATCCATCTAACAGGTAAAACTGTGACTGTGAAAGCACTGGCAGTTCACAAGAAAAAAAATCTCCTGGAAAAATATCATTTCCTTAGAATTTGTTTGGTATAAATACTCATACTGGTGAAACTACAACAGACCAACTCTTCATTTTTATATAAACCTTTGGATGCTTGTGGTTTTCATGTACATGTATGACATTTATGTTTATGTAAACAACCAATGAGGGGTTTCTTTACTCGGCTGGGCATCAGGACAATGCTGAATGGTTCTTAAGGACCATAATGAGCTAAATAAAGAATAAAGAATAAATTGTTTTCCAAGTTTGAGAAAATTTAGTCTCTTTCTTTCCCAGACATGAAACAGCCTGACTGCACCCTGAAAACACAAATAAACAAATAAAGACCACAAATGAACCACACAGCTCGCATGAATAACAACAGCTGGGGGTTCATTAATGAAGGGTGGTGGGTATCATCATGTGATGCCAGGAGAGAATCACTAGAACTGAGGAACACCTCTAATTCAGCACATTCACTGTCTCCTCGCCTCTCATCTGCTGTCTGTCTGCAGCAGACAATAATGAAACTCGTGCATCCTTATTTTGGATGCCAAAAAGACTTAACAAATGCCAGGATTTGAGATGAACGGTCTGCTCCAAAAAAATATTAACAGCTGCAGGTGTGAGGGGAGACAGAACAGGGAACAAACACAGCTTTAGCTGCATGTACAACACAGTAATACCACTGTGTGGCTGCGTAGGTAATAATCTAACATATCTGCTGTTATTGATGGAATACGTTATCTTTATGTCATCTCTTAGTGCCTTTGTCTCTCTATCATCAATCACTCATTTTGAAAGTCAATGAGTGAGCAAAAATGGACAGTAAGGTTCAACATTTTGTTTGCTTGCTGCTTAAGTTTTACTTCATCCTTCATTCTAAAAAGTTTTGAGAAAATTTCAGGTATATGCATCTGTAAAAGAAGTATAGGATTTAGCCTCAAGTCTGGACTCTGGGCCCTGTTTCCTCTCTTTGAACATTGAACAGTTTTAATGAAAAACTCTTTGGGTCAATTCTTGAGTAAAGACAAGAGAAGATACTGTCTGGGAAGGGTCTATCATTTCTGACTGGAGCACTTTCACAAATTCATGATGTTTGTGTAGTAAGAAGACATCTTCTATTGTTGCTGAAGGGCAACTTACAAAAGTTGCGTTGCCGGTTTCCTACAAAAACTTATGACAAGACCTTTATCTTTGAGAATAATTCTGTTCATTTTCTAACTTCAGTTTTGGTCACAAATGCAGCAGAATCACCGAACGTCTGCAGGTTTTAAATTCTAAGAACTGGATGGTAACAGAATACAGATTGTAGGTCTGCAAGAAGGCAAACAACCTTTATAAAACTCTGGCCTGTGGCTTCAACTACAGACTTTATAACCAGCTTGTATGGTCTGGCTTCCCCACCAGGGTTTGATTCACATAATTAACACCTCACATAACTCGGTATGCAGAGATTTGATGACAGGAAATGGCACTTAAGGGCAGAACACTTTGGCAGCTGCTGATGTGCATCACCAGAACTTTGTCTATGAGTTTTTGTGCTTACTGCTGGTGTAAAAAGTGGAAAGTAAACTTCACTTTCTTTAAGAGTTGCATATTTGCTCAAAGAATCAACACATACCAGATATTGAATCTGGTGATGACCACTGTCTAGATAACATGCCATGGTAAAGCCAAATGAGCTGCCTGGTAAATGCTACAATTATATCCAGGTAGACGAGCATTTTTCAGCCCAATGTCTGCACATTTTAGCTGCTTCAATTCAAACAATTATTTACAGGATGAACGCATGGAGGGCTATAAACTTCACAAACTGATTATCTGATTGATTACAAAACTAACTGTGATGAGAGCCCAGTAAGGTGACAAACAGCTGCAAGACAGCCTTAATCCACTACCTTGGCTGCTACGCCACTTTCTGCTCTGGTGACTATTTTCAGCAGAGATTCCTAAATCTCTTAAACCTCATGGTAACATAACCTCCTCTACGGATGATGACTGTGACCTACTGGTTGGGATTTCCGGGGTTTTATCATAAAACAAGCAGGATCAAACTTTTAGCCAACCTTTGGAAATCTAATACATATATTTGTACTCCTCTCTCAGCCCCATTCGTTTTCATCAACTCTTCTTAACATTAAGAATAAATTTGTTTTCATGCTGTTCCATTTTACTCACTTGAGATTTACTGGCTGCCTGTAGTTTAGTGCAGAGCAGGTAAAGTAAAACAAGTTGATCCAAGCATCACAGGTAAGAACATCTGAAGCTTGGTACAGGGCTTACTACAATGTCAGACCAAGGTTCTAAATCAAACATTCTCTGTCAGGATGAGGGAGCCATGTGGTCTCAGTTTTTAAACTTTTGTTTGACAGGTTGTTTTCTTTGAAACAAAATTAGATAGATCAAGCTGCTTCTTGAAGAGCTTTTCTGACTACTTCATCTTCTAAAGAGTTTCCGGTACACTTCCAGCATGTATTGTATACCAGTCATAGTTCCAAGCCTATCAAATTTGAGCACTTAATTAGCACAAAACTCCAGTCTCCTGTCAAAAAGAAGTATGTCTCAGCTGTTCAGTAACTATAGCCATTAATAAACTTGCTTTAATTAAAGCACAGCTATGAAACAAAGCACTCTCTCCAGTTTACTGGGAAAACTGGGAACTAGAAGGAGTGTTATGGTACACATATTTGTACAGGACCTTCATCACTGATGAAACACAACAGAAAATCCTGAAAACCAGGTTACTGTGTGAACCAGAAAATGAGAGTGCACCACACAGAAAACATAGACCATCATGTCAGAATAATCAGACCTCTCTTATAACTGATGTCTCCTGCTTGGGAATACTTCAGTTTCTCAGTGTAATGCAGGAATGGACAAGTACATTAAAATTTGATGAATCAGTATCGTACCAATACTGTTCAGTTATGATCAGAAAAGCATCCAGCAAAAGTTTCTACTTTGATTATACATTTGAAATGACCCTACAGGCTTGAATACCCCTGTAGTCAGATATCCTTTCGCAGGTAATTCCAATTCTGAGCGAGGTGAGGCAATACCAAATGCCAGGGTCTATCTACAGTTTTACTTTCTGTCATTGAGATCAAAAGATTTAAAAACAATTACAATCTTTTTCAGAGGCAGGCTGCAGCACATTTTCAATTCTATTTTAATTTGATACATTATTTCCATTTGTTATGGTTATTGAAAATGTAATTAAAAAGAAATCTGTGCATTCCTAAAAGCATTGAATGTTGATGCTGCATTTGGACAATGTGTAAAAACCAAAGCTCTACAACTTACAAATAAAATACAAGACATTTTATGAGTGAGGCTATGTCTGTACCAAAAATGAACCAGCCTTTGACTCCAAAACTAATGGACACTAAACCATGATGTATGTGTCTAGAAAGGCTTGTTGTTAGACTACAGCTGGAGTCACACACAAAAAACAGGGGGCTAGATAACGAGTGTAAAAAATACAGTGGGCTAGTAAACCAATGTAAGACATGCCCTCTAACAGCAAAATCAGAGCGCTGAATCAAGATTGCACAGAATCCAA
Source organism: Thalassoma bifasciatum (assembly GCA_008086565.1). Lineage (NCBI taxonomy): Eukaryota > Metazoa > Chordata > Actinopteri > Labriformes > Labridae > Thalassoma > Thalassoma bifasciatum. The sequence goes on from RPOG01000621.1 coordinate 51,040, forward strand.
TACCTGTCTTTTAGAATCTAAAACAAACATCTCAAATACTTGTCTGGTTGTGGAAGGTCTGATACAGATTATTACAAACAGGTATGGGACAAAACTCTCTTGAAATATAAAACATAAAATAATGTAGAAGCTGACACCTCTAAAGTTGAAATGTAACTGCGGTGTATCAGTTCAGTTTGGCAGTCGACTGTTGACTTTAAAAAAAAAAATTGGTAAAGCTTAGATATGGCTGAGAACAACACGGCAGGTTTGTTATTTGGTTGGTTTAACCTCTCAATAATGTTTTCTCTGACTGGATGTGTCTGAATTCATCTACCTCTATGGTTAAACTGCAGTGATGTTTACAAAAATAGACCGGACAACATCTGGTGTGTGCTGTTTTTATGATTACAACTTATTAAACATTCTTTGGGTCTGTATGAGTCAAAGACAAACCCTCAACCTTAATAAACTGCCCATCGAAATTCCCCTGAAGCATCACTCAGCTCATTTGATTAAATAAAGAGATATAAATATTTTCTCACTTTGACAAATGCACAGATAAAAGCACAGATTAGGTAAAGAGCATTTAATTAAATCTGACACTATATTATGGTTTTGGTAAATCCCATTTATAGGTGAGGAATTTAGGAGGCAGTAAGAAGTTGGTGGAGCAGGCTATTTACATTTGTGATTCAGTTCAGCTTTGACAAAAGTTTGCTCTCCTTTACAAATGAAACTCTTCAGTAGATGTATTTAAATACATCCAGGAAACTATTTAAACCATCACAGTCAAATAATATGGTCTGTGTGACCTGTGTCAACACACGGGTTACCACTCTGCCTTTCTTTTATGAGCACAGCCAATGATTTATGGTCACTACTTTCAAATTATGGACAGAGAGAACACCACAGTCTGAAAACAGAACAAAATTATTAATTTCATGGTCATAAAATCACTGTGTGGCCTGCTATTATCTTTGTTTTAACTTACGTAATTGAATCAGATCTACAATACTTTAATCTGACGCATGGACCTTCAATGTACAGACCTGTATACAGTTAATGGAAGCTGGTGCTCCCCAACACAGAGTTTGCACTCACACAAAACAGTTTTATTTGGAGCTGTAAATCACTCTTGACGGATTTGCTAGTTTGGAAGAGTTGAGCACACAAAAGCTAAATAAGCTGCAGCAAAATCTGACAAAGAACAGTGACAAGTCCTCCAGAGACTTGGTCCATCAAGTTTACAGCTTTCAAGGCTTTTCCTTCTGCGTGAACTGAGCCGTGAACCTTGGAGCTCCACTTCTTCTTACAAATCTAACTGGGAACCTCCTGGTGATGATGTGAACGTTAAACTTCTAGGGGAAGCCCTATGTCTATCACAGTATAACCCTTCATCTTAGAATTTATTGGTCCTCTATCTTCCACTGAGGCTAAAGTGCTCCTTGCTACAGCTTTTTACAGACAAGCTAAATAACTTAACCTGAAACTTCTCAACTGGGCTTTAAGTTGAGCAAGAAATCATTTTTATTGTCTGTTCCTTTATGTAATTTTCCTTACAAATCACACTTGTAAAATCAAACTGAGCAACTTCACATGAAAGCAACTTCTCCCTGATAATGGAAGTTTTTAGAAATGTAGTGCGCTTTGGTTTCCATCTTGGGAAAAATAAACAATACCTATTAACACTCTATAGTTTTAACCATCACCAATGTTTTCAAACATGTCACAATAGTAAGGGCAGGGCACATCTGGATACAAACTCTACTCATCACACATCAAGACTTTCACTTCAATCAACCATGCAGCTCTCAAAACCCCTGAATTTGAGGGCTTCAAATGTGGAGTCATTTTGTGGTGCCACTGTTTTAAATGTTCAAACACACAAACAAACATCTCTGTTTGAGGTCAATTTAAATGAATGTTCACTGGTTTAGGCGCAGGAATAGCACCTATTAAACGTAAAGCGCAACTAAGAATGAAGCAAAGGTTGTGCTATTATCCGAGTATAAGAAATGAATTATATTCCTGCAGAGTTTTACCACTGCCCCAAAGTCATTTCTTCCCTCAGTAACCACTGTGCCTCACCTCCGTCTCTGTCTCTGCCCCGGTGTGTGTGGACGGCCTTTGCTCTGCCGTGCCCTGTGCTGTCGATGTGTTTGTTCTCAGGGCTGTCAGACCTCCGGAGCATTTTGCAGGGAGGAGTGACATCTGAGGAGTCTCGCATCTTTTCATGCCGGTGGTCCCCTCCTGGATGGCTCTTGGATGAGTATTTGAGAGTCTGTGGACACAAGTCGAACACTTCACTACAATTTGTTGTCTTTTATTGTACAGAGATTTCAGCCTTTTATCATAGTCCTCAGAGAGTCTTGTAGCAGGCACTCTTTCTTTTTATGTGCACTGTTTTTGCTCTTAAAAGTGCCGTTAAGTCAGAGTACTTGTGCATCAAAGTTAAATTTAGAAATTAATTTCATGGTGGTTTTGGGGAGGCATTTTTTCACTTTGACTTTTCTAACGCAACACCCCAAAGTTTTATTGTTGTTAATGTAAGCATGGATCTTGAATAGTCCCTCACTTAGAAACAATGTGTTTTGTATAATAGTCTCTCATCCCAGACATTGACTCTTTCGGACCCCTCAGGGTAAATCATAAATAGACTGGATTTGTACAGTGCTTTCTGAAGTCAGGGTGAAGTGTCTTGGGAGACTGAGATCCTGCCCTGGGACACTTGGGCATGTGAACGAGACTGCAATCAAGCCCTCGACCGTGCGAATGACAACCAACTCTCCCACTAAGCCACAGCTGCCCTTTAAGATGCCAAGATCGGATGCTGTGGTCCATTAGAGATGAAGCCTCCCACTACAAGAGAAGTCTCACCTCCTCTACTGCAAGCTTCATCAACTGATAACCCCAATCCTCCCACATGACACAAAGTATAATTCAGCCCCACAAGCTCATTACATTACATTAATGTAAGGAGTTTTAATCAGAGGTTATGAGGTAATTGAATACACACTGGACTCCAGCACACTGTGTTTACATCAACCCTGTTTATCTATAGTGAGATCTGAGCGGCCTAACACTTTCCCAAAACAGCTGTCCAGCTTGTACTTGTGCCTCTTTTCTTTCCCTACATATTTACATTTAGTTGCCTTTGTTTTTAACTGATTTCATTTTAGTGCCCTGATAGCAGGGGTATTACGATCGACTAGCTTTCTACTTTTATTTTCTGCTAAATAATCCATTATTATCATTCCAGCACCATAACATCAAGACCAGTTCCTGTTTTGCATTGAAGCTAATTCTGATTTTACCACTTAGGCTGCAATGTCACAGCACTTTTACATCTAACTCACATTATAAGGGTAAATTTATAGAGGTTATTTCATATTGTTTAGCTGATTATATGTTATCATATTACACATCTCTGTTATTGTTCTCTTAATTAATACAGCAAACTCAAGAACTCAGTAATAGTAGAATGAATGTCTCCTGGTTTGTCACTTGATGAAGTACGTTTTAATATCTTGATACGCTCATAAATTTAGATAATGGTAGAGTAAACAAAATATCACTGTCAAACGGGGATTGCTAACAGTCTGCTTTTTAACTATGTTTTGCTCTGAAATGTTAATAACACGGTTTGAGGTTTATATTTGGGCTATTTTAATGTTTAGGAAGCTTAGCTAGCTATATCCTTAAAATGACAGATTGCGGTCAGGCCCTAATCGGACTGGCTACTAGACAAGCAGGCTAGCAGTAACAGGCTACCATTAGCTCTCAGCTGTAATAAAACTAGTCTGTACCTTCTTCGAAACAGACCAATTCGACGAACACTTTCAAACATTGTTTCCTTAGTCTGTCAGTAGTAACGTTAGGAAACATTCGCGACGCTTTGAGTGCCATTACAAGCAAATTCGTGTACTTTTCGGGTTATTTTCCGCACTGTCTGGGGCCTACTGTGCTCTGAAGCCTGAACTAGAGTGTCCATTTTAATCTTATTTGATGCTAACAGGCTAACGGTGAGCTAACAAGTACCTGATAGGGCTGAGAATCTCTTCGGTCGCACCTGCAAATATAACAGAAACAGTTATTAGCACCAAGCTTCAAATATCAGCGTTAATAAACAGTCACAAGTCCTGCAACAGCTGAACGTGCAAGTTTCCAGACACTTATTTTGGTTTCAATAAAAATGGCGGATTGTCAAAGCGTAGCTACGAGGAAAAGGAAAAACAGAATAAGTAAAACATGTTTACCCATCGCCGAGTCTCGGTTGTTTCCTTGCATACATTACCATCAATGCCGTGTTAGTGTGTTTAGAGTGGGATGTGAAAGACTGATAACGCTACTTTATTTTCTTGTTGATTCAGCGACCTGAAATTGTCAATTATTTCAACCTAGCTTGTAGATATTGCAATGCTATCGGCAGCACTGGTCGAAAGAGCGCCCTCACTCAGTCCATCTCCCACTCAGACACACTCACACTCACACACACAGCCGAGGTCTACTCAGAAAAACGGAGCAGTGGAGCTGCAAGCTGGGTTGCCAGGTATGACTCATTCACCAGTATGGGAAAGTCTGCAGCAGGGGCGCATCTAGTGAGGTGGTCAGTGGGGACACGGGCCCTCCTTGAAATCTGACAAAACCATGGTGCCATGACGAAAATCTGAATTATGGTGAGCAGTCCCCCCTGTCAAGAAGCTGATCATATGCCAAATAAACATTGAGTGGATTCCAACAACCTGTCTGTTGCATTTGAGGATGCTGTGTGTGGAAACAGGACCATAAACACATTTTACTTTTCTGGGTTTTGTCAAGTAACAAAAATACATCACAAAAAAATTGTTTCTCGTGCACTCAATCTTCTGACTGGTGTATTTTGTACAAGTGTTCACCTGTCTCATTTAGACACTTATGTTTGCACACTCACATCAAGCACACTACAGACACTATGTGCATACATACACAGAGCACACATTTTTACAGGCTAATGTCGTAAATGAAGCACTGCTGCTTTGCACTGACCAAGAAAAACAATCACATTTCAAAACAGGTCACCGTGATACTGTTTCATGATCTCTACTTTTTGTTATTTGCAACCATAATCCATTTTTTCCATTCCCGTTTTCATTCTTGTGTTCCACACTCAACAATTTACCTTTTTGGGTGCGTCAGTGGAGTATAATTACATTTTTTTTTCATTAAATAATTTTAACTTAATCAAAGGGCTCTACATTTTTCCCACATTTTCAGTGCAAACACACATATGCTCCAAAAATATTAAATGAAAGCACAGAGGTACCTGACTTTGAACAACATTTTACTTCTTACTGCTTTATCTGTGGTGCCCAAAGGTAGAATATGTCACTTAAAAACAGAGCCTTCAGAGACCTACCCCATGTAAATAGTACACACTCATGCTATGATAACAAATACAAAACAATGAGATAATTGAGCAAATTTTGAAAGAAAGTATACATAATTTAAAAAAAAATCTTATAAATATTCAGTGATACTTTACGTAAGTAGTTGCAAGAGTTGGACCACCTCTTTTAAAATACATTCTGGCAACACACCTGCATCTCAAAATGAGCATCTGGTTCAACATTGAACACTGGGGATGTTTACTGTTATTAAGTACTCACATATATGCATGACATTTAGTTGGTTTTGAAACCACCAAAAATCGTCAATAGCTCAATTAGTTGGGGTAAGGGGTAAGGATTTTTAATAGTGGCACTTCTCACGTAAAGACAGCAGCCTAGTCCTGTTACGGAGATGCCATTTCATGGTTGAGAAATGTGGGTTTCTTACCGACCTGGCAACCCACACTGCAACCCCCATGTCCTCCTCCCCCTTTAGATGGCAACATCCGGGAAACCCACTGCCTGCTGAGGTAGAGCAACCTCCAAAACTTATGAACCTCTCACAGTTCGTCCGTCGTGTAAATTAACAGTTGTTCTGAACTATCTGATACAGTTTTGACAGCTCAAATAAATCACGACGATTTTTTTTTCCACAGAAAGCTTATGAAACACCATTGCAAGCCGCCAACAAGCGGTGGGTTATTCTCCCCTGACATCTAGTGGTTATTCTGCATCGTCGCAGAAAAGGTTATGATCAAATACCTTAAAAGTCCATGTGTATAAGATTTTTAAACATTGAAGTGATAACATCTTAAAATCCCAGTTAATACCCCATTTTATACAAAGAGCAGAAATTACAGAAAAGTTACATTAAAATATTAGAACCTTAGTCTTGATGCAAAATGAGTTGTCTAAGCATTAAAACACAGACATCTAGTAGACAGAGAACTTACAACTCCTCATAGAAATAGTTCTACATCTGAGAAAAAGCATTTCACTTTCTCATCTGGATGTGTTTGATTATCACTATTATCTCTAAGTCTACAGCCGGCCTTTGAAACTGAGTAGTGCGTGCAAACAGAACAGTCCCTCCACGTTTTGTGGCTTTGACAGGCTTGTATTGATGGTTTGTGGTGAGTGTGTGCTAGAGAAGGTCTGCTGGGCTCCATTGTTTCCAAACAATATATCCTGCATCATATCCCAGGCTGAGGACAAAAGAAGCTGCAGCTCAGCATTTAGGCACACAACACATTTTAATGTGGAGACAAGGGGGCACAAAGGGGGGGGGCTTTCTATTGTTAGCACAAATCTGGAACTTACTCAAACACAGACACACAGTAATTAAGTTGTTGGTTTATTATTGTGATTAAATCTGTTTTAGCTTTTCTTTTTAGATGGTTTATAGCTAAAGGTGTCCCTTAAGCTCTGATTTTTCATTAGGACTGCACACTGATACATCTATTTCCTAACATGAGCAGTTTCCAGAGATCTTCTTTTTAAAGACATTTTCGATTTGTTGACACATACCCACAAAATTAACTCACCCTTCCAAATGCCCTTTAACTGATAAGCTATTGAGCTTTTGAACTACTTGTTGCGTTTTGTGTTATTTTGACCTGTAGGGGGAGTTATCAAACCAATTTTCAGTGTCATAGCAAAGGATAGGATTGAAATTGTACTTAGTTCTGTCACAAAAATGCTCCATAAAAATAAAAATAAAATGTTAATAAGGGCATTTTTCTAACAACAAATAGAAGGACATGTGAATAATTATGATTTTTTTCCAAGGCAAAACAGTGGCAAAACCATCCTCAAAAAGCATTGGAAATAACAGAAAACACACAGAACACTCAGTGTAAGTTTTATGCATGGTTAAAAAAAAGTAATTTTGACATGAAATATGATCACTGACATAAGAGCTATGAAGTATATAAACGCTTTAGTTAAGTGGATTTATCAGAGATTGAAAATAATATTTTGTGTCCCTTATTACAGTGATACTTCTTTGAAAATGTCGGTTTTGTGACACAACAGACATTTATATACAAAGCCAGTTAAACTTCTCTGAATTTTAAACCACTTATATTTAATTGTATTTATATATTTTTATTTTTGTATTTATTTACACATTTATTTAAAATTTTTGTATTTCTTATTTTTGTTCATTTATTTGTGTATAAATATTTTTATTGTTATTTTTATGTCCATTTATATGTATTTCTTTGGACTCAATGTTTGAATTGTTTTTTTTTTACATTGTTTTTTATTTTTACTTTTATTTATTTATTTATTTATTTATTCTTAATTTTGGCAGTTTTGGTCCTCCAAACACTTCAGCATATCAGGAAACAAAAGCAATATTTGTTTTTCTAATTTATTTATAAACATGCTCTCTAGGATTGTTTTGTTTTCTTCTGTCAGTGAAAAGTAAATTTACGACAGAGGCGTTTGCGTGTGACTGGCAGTTTTTTGAGCCAATCACGGCGAATAAATTATAATAAAACCACGCCCTATAAGAATGATGACCAATCAAAGAATGGATTAGGTGGGCTGGAGGAAAGGCTTTGTTATCTGCTGATCCCAGAACAGTTTCGTATTCTCAAACACATGCTCGTCTCAGGAGCGTGTGAACAAGTAAACAGTTCGTGGATCAGCGTCTTGACAGAGCACTTTATCCGTCGTGGAGAGTGACACAGCCGAGCTGAGGCGTAACATTTTGAAAGGCTGTGTTCAGTAGAAAGCCACAGTGAGCGGGGATGAGTTAGGAAAGCACTTTTGACGGAGGAAATCACGGTTTTTAAAGTGATCGGTAAAATCTACTGAGAGGTTTTATTGTAGGTGGAGCCGTGGGAGTACATCAAGAGCAACGAGACACCATTCAACTCCGACCTCCGATGCAAAGTGAGTAACGTTGAATCTTCCTGTGAACTTCAAAAATGTCAAGCTTCAAGGCTGTGTAATGAAATTAAAAGCTTGCAAGTCTTGTGCTGGTATTGTTGGACATGCAGATGATATGTCTGCAAAACTTACTCACGACGGAGCAATATTCAGTTAGTTTGAAGGCTCATGAAGCAGATTTTGTACCAACTTCGCCTGAAGGTAAATAAAATAAAACCATGTAAGCAGCTTGAAATTATCCTGATGCTTTGAACCTGCAGTCAGGTGCAAAATTTATTATAGTTTCCAACTGGAGTGCAGGGGCGTTTCCAGAGAGGTGGCCAAGCCCCCCCCCCTGTGGACTTAAGCTGCCTGAAGTACCACCTGAAATTCCTTGATCATGATTGGCTATTTGTTAACTGTGTTTAGGGCGGGACTTGTGTTGAGATCAATTCTTTCTGTTGTGCAGCTGCAGGTAGCTTTCCTTGCTTTTCTATGTGCCCTTACACATCTGCTAGGATTGCACTTCACATCGAAGAAAAATGTTTTGTAAAATTGCATGAGTGGACTGCTGCCTGAGAAAGAGATCAGTCTGTTAAACATGGCAAGAAACATCCTGCATACTGTCTGTCCAAAATTTGACACACACTGGAGAAAAGCTACTCTGCCAAAGTCTGCAACCTACTTGGGGCACCCCAGTTAATAAAAATACATCTCTAAGTAGAACCACATAGAATGACTGAGTCCACCCACAGAGCCAAAAGGAGAGTCAGTCTTCTAAAATGCACCCAAATCATGATGACAAAGTTTCCTTGTGACACAACCCTGTAGAAGACTTCCACAAAACAAACTCATACCATGACACTCCCACACTCCAGGAAGTACAGTGTGCTTCAACAGAGCATCATGCATGGCCAGAGAGAATACAGAGCCCTTGTGCTTTGCAGAGTCAAGTGTGGTGACACGGAGCTTGTCACTGGCTGACAGCGCCAACCCTCTGAGTTTGCAGCCCCTTTGGAGACTCAGCACTTGATCAGACTCCGTACGACCCCAAAACAACAGGTTCATTTACTTCCAGTTTTTATTTATTCAAGTGACTAATCCACTTCCTCACTATCAGTCTTGCCTTAGAGTATACATGATGTTCAGACTCTTGTAATTTTTCAGCATGACAGTGTGTAATAAGAAGAACCCTCTCAAAAACCATATCATCATCTAATTCGTGATGTGGTCAAAATTCAAAAAGTCCCAAAATGTCAGCGGTAATGTTATTTAGTTGAAATGTCATTATATTACATTCCATTGAGTCATTTTCTCCCCTCAACAGTCAGCGTATTTCTTAAATGTGCACACACAGCTATCACTCTTTCTGAAATCTACTACTTGATTATCAAACCCTAACAAAACAGGGGATTTATATCTTTATCTTTGGTTATTGTGGAAAGAAACTGCATTCTTGGTTAGACTGCTCCTTTTATACCTTTTTTTAGATCTATTTTTACTTTTATTGACTCAGTCGTTCATCATTCCGACACCTTGTTTTGCCAGGTTTGAAGTCTGGATCATTTCCAAGGTGTGAATTAAGTTGTTTCCTCACCTGCAGCTGTGGCAGGGCTTGGTGTTTTCATCTGTCACCTCTGAAATATAGAACACTTTTAGACTGCAGGCATTTAGTTCCTTGTATCTGTAAGTTAAAATGGGCAATAACAGGGTTCCCATGTGTCCTGCAAAATCTGGAAAATGATTGACCAATTTTCCAGTCATGGGAAACATTTGGAAAATGAGAAAAAAAGGTGAAATATCCTGGAAATTGTTAAGTCATTCTGGAAAATCATTTGTCCTCTCCCTGACCTTTGAACTAACAGTTTAAAAGTTATGTGCATGCATGTCCGTTGTCACCTAATTTTCTGGGCATCGTTAAAGCACAGGGCTCCTCTGCTCCTAGCTGGCGCAGCGTTCCATGTGACACTGACAGCCAATCAAATTTGCATTTCCACATAGCAGAGCAGTTCAGCAACTTGGAGCTTCCAATCAGCTCTGTCACTAGATTTAGTGAGTTTCTAGACCCCATTAAGGACTTTGCAGGCACTGTAAGTTGAGAAGTGTTGCTAGTTTTGGTCCAGTGTGTCTGAAAATGTTCCAGAACCACTTGTTATTTGTTTCTAAGGCTTGAGTTACCACTTTGAGTCCCTGGTAGGACCTCTTACTAAATGTCCACTCTGAAGTTTTGGAGGGAAGCTGGAATAAAAAAGACCATTTGGACCACTCTGGAACCATCCTGTTCTGTGGAATTTCTAACAACACAAGTATCTTAAGTGTCCACTTGAGGCAGGCTCCAGAAGTCATGTTGACACATGTTAAAAAAAGATACAATTTTATGGCTCATTGGTTATGAAGATATCCAGATCACAAGTTCTCCATATCGAGGGATGTTTGTCTCTTTACCTTGCACCAAGAATGACCAGAAGTTAGCTTGAGTTTACCTTAAGTCCACAGCTGTCAATAGACTTCACCTTCTTCTTTGGAAAGGTGACTCCACTGAGACTAGAAGCTCAACCACAGAAGCAATTTCCCGTTTCCCGTGACAGCTATCATTTGAGAGTTTTCTAAGGAAATTTTAGTGATAATTGTCAGTTCTCTGTTCTAGTTTTAGTTTATATGATGAGTAAGGATAGACTGATATCGGCATGGGCTTTTACACAGGTGGGTCCACTGATATATATTTTTCTTTGGCGTGATTTGATAATAATAATAATACATTTTATTTAAGGGCGCCTTTCATGGCACTCAAGGTCACCTTACAAGAATAAGTGCATTAAAAGATAACTAAAACAGATATAAAACAAGCAATACAATATAATGCAATATAAAAAACAATAAATTAAAATACAGACAGGCATCCACGGGAAGCTCTGTGTTGCTAGGAGACACAATAGTTCACATGCGGACCAGGCCTTGTTCCTCCCCTACTTGCAGACTGCAGGGTGAAACAACTTAAAAGCTATATCAAATTATGTGTTACATTTGACCAAGACTTAAGTTGTTCCTACTGTTTACAACATATCCTACCTCTCTTTTCCATCTTGTTTTAGTATTTAATATAGTTCAGTAAATTTCCATTATTTTAAAACTGAGACTTGTATATGTGTTATTATTGTGTCATTTTTATTATGTAAGTATAAGAAGCAAAAGCACTCTAGGCCCCAAATATTGGCTGAGGAAAAACAGCAGCTTGTATCAGTCATTGACAAAGGGTGATGAAAAAAAAATTGTACCGTCATCGACCCTAAAAAATAAATCCATCGATCTCTGATGGTTAGGTAACTCAGGTTGTGCTGGGTAAATGGAGTATATACATTGCAGGCTTCTTTCATGCTTCAAAATGATCTATAAAATCTTACGATGTACAACTCGCATATGAGTACCTCTGAAAGATTGTCTTGTAAAGATAAAATATTCTCACGGAGCTCTACAGATGAAACATTTTTGAGATATTGTTTTACCAAAAAAGTGATTTAGTTCTCTTGTAAACTTTAAGGTGATCCATGTCAACAAGTTACCCTCAGTTTGGTGTACGAACAACTTTTCTCCCTCTCTGTCACAGCCAGTGTTTACTCTGCATCTGAGTGCTTGTAGGGGCTAGATTCTTTCTTTCTCTCATCATGCCTCATCAGTCATCAACACTGTGACTGCTCTTCCTCTTAGTGACTTTTTTTGGTGGTCTTGCTGAGTGAAAAATCCCAGACTGTAGGAGGATGACCTTCTTCCCTGGTATTTGAAAGCCACAGAGGGGAATCTCTGGAGAGAAAACATTTCTCTGTGTACGCTCAGAAACCTCGACCTGTGCCAGCTTCTCCTCTCTCTCTGGGAGTAGCCCACTTCTTCTTTTAAATCCTGCCCAAAAAAATAGGAGGCCTGAGTTTCAGCTGGGCCAGGGGGGGCTCCGTGGAGACTTTATGTGATTTAATTCACTTTATTACCTGGCTTGTTCTGTTTATGAGAGCTCACAGACTCTTGAGTGAGGTCAATGAAGGCATCATTGGAGAGAGAAGTGGTTCAGGCTGAATCTTGGAACCAAATGCTTGTTCCTTAATTCTGTGCCCACAGTGCGTACTTTCGGAGGCAGCAGAGGTCAGCTTTGGGTCCCAGTGTAGGAGGCTTTGCCCCGTGTTGGTTGTCTGGACAGGTGTCTACGAGCTGCAGCTCTGCATTGCTCACATTCCCAGGGTTTTGTTCCTGGTGAAGGGGGTCACACAAAGTAGAGAGAGGGAGGTGTGGGAACTAAGAATGCTATGTGTGCAGGGCTCAACTCCCAGAATTCACCCGAGCAACCTGCTGATGGAAACAAACGCTTCCTGTCAGTGCGGCGGCTCGCCTCGTGTTGATGAGAAACCTGTCAGCAGCCTGTTGCTCTGCTCGGGGCTGAGGACAAAACGGAGAGTTGGCTTCTACAAGTGCCTGTCAGCAGCATGGGTACTTTCTCGGGGCTTAAGGGTGTGTAGGATACAGTGGTTTAAGACGCTTAATCCAAGCATTAGTTTGGATCACTATCATCAGCTCACTCACAGGAAATTGCCTTGAGTTGAATTGTTGTCCTTTAAAACGCCAGCCTTTATTTCACACAGTGTCTCCTTACAGAAAACACTTCCACCGGAGCCTCACCTTAAACCTCACACAGGAACTCAGGAGGTTGTAATTATTTGGAGTGGAGGGACAAGCCATAAGCTTTGAATCTCATTGTAAATTCCCTAAACACAAAAAGGTGATGTTTGACAAAAGTAGAATTGTAATATCTGACTGAATCGGACAACTTTGGCTCAACTTTGAGAAGTCTTTTTGTTGTTTTAGTAGTTTAAGTTTCATTTTGACAACATAGCACATCAAAAAAGAGCTTTATGCCACATTACGATCCCTTTTTACAACCACAAACTGCTGTTTGGATAGTTTATTCGAAGCCATGAGACACTATTGTCAAAAACAGTCATTTTACCTCCTAAAGAAAGGAATTTGTGGTCACCCATTTCCTCAATACTTTAGCCAGCTTGTTTTTCTGGTTGCAAGCTGGACCAGAGTGAAATGTCTAAAACATTACAAACAAGGATAAAAATGATTTTACATGAAGACACAGTAGATGGGCAATTCTTGATACAATGACACATGACACAATTTGCCATCAACAGGCCAAGATTGCTGCTTGAAGTGTTAAGTAGCAAAGATTTTTTTTTTGTTTTGGTGGTCGCTTTTTTGTTGGAAAGTAAAACCGGACACTGATCAGCTGAGCTCGCTTACTTTACAAAGAGAGGTGCAAAAGTTGTTAGGTCAGTAAATGTGAGCTTGATTGTTATTAGTAAAGGTCTCAGGTGGATTTTTTACATGTAGGCGAAACACTGAGTCCATCAGAAGCAAAAGTTGCAGGTTTACTTTGATTGGTACTTTTGCAAATAACAATGCAGCTCTCCAGCTAGAGCCACCATCTTTACTGATGAAATCTGCACGTGGATGAATCAGACTGAGGTTCAAAATGACCTGTATGCGTCTTTCCTGACTGTGTAACAGCAGTATTGAGATGTGTTTCATGGTTCCACAGGCTCCTGACATATCAACTTGAATGTCTTTGCTACCAGCCAATGCTAAACTTGGTATCATATGAAATCTGAATACAAGCATGTGGTTCCTGAAACTTAATCCATTCAAAAAATCCTCAACCAGATGAATCAAACATGGCTGTATTTCTTTGTGTGGACGTTGCAGTGACATCTTTGAAATGGGACAAGATTTTTAATGTGACAGTCTTTCATCCTCAGCACTGGTTTGTTAAAAAAAAGATCTAGTTGTTGATGTTTTGTTGAGTTGAGCAGCATAAAAACAGAAGATTCAACATCTGTCTGTGGATGTAACCACCCCAACACCCACTGACACATCTGTCTGTTCACTCACATTCCTCCCATTCATCTAACCTGTTTCATTCATTCCTTTAATAACACAGCCTCCTCCCTCCATCTCATTCATCCATCTATTTAACCATCCATTCTGCAATCCATGCATAATCTTCATCTTTCCCCACAGTATCGCTAATCTCTGTGGTGATTCTGCTATGGACTTGCGAGCCTCCTGCTGCTCTGCTGATCCAGACTGAGAGATTAAATCGATGTACTTGGCAGGGTCTCTGGCAGGGTCACGCTTGACGAGCATCACCAGGAGGGACGCTGTGTTGTTGTGCTCCTGCTGCCCTGCAGACGTGTAGGGTTTCTCTCACAAGTCCCAGAGCCTCTGCTGTGCTGTGGTGGAATGAGACCACCGGGCACAGGGCAGCTACCAGACGCCTGTGTTGGCTCAGATGTGGACTGAATCTGTTGCTGTGCTCACAATGCCGGCATGCTGCTGTCCTGCCTCACTAGGGGATGTTATTTTGTTGGAGAAAGCAGAGGGCAGAGGTGAATGTCGGTGGCATTATTAAAATCTTTGGGTGTGGGAAAGTAAGTCAGGCCTTGAACCCTCAGGGGGATTAAGCTCCAGATTCAAACAGTTTCTTCATTTCTGGTGTATTCAGAATTAGTACTGCAACTAATGAATGTATCTGATATTGACTAATCTGTCAAATATTATTTCAATGAGTTAATCAATTATGATTATTTTGTGTATATATCTAGTTTGGATGTCATTTTACTTCAGTGGCTAAAGAGTGCACACCTGTTAAATTCAACTTGTGTGCACTCTACCTATGGTGATGCTGTTGACAACATTTGTCCTTTTAATGTCAAATAATTAAACAGATGACTCAGCAAATTACAGATTGAATAATATGAGTGAAAAGTAAAGGGTTAAAAACTCCTCACAGCAGCTTTAGGTGACAAAACATCATTCTGTCCTCCAAGGCTTTTTCAGACTATAAGTTAGGAAAGGTCAGATATGACAGAAAAGTATGTGAAGAAAAAAGTCCATGTTTAAGAATGACCTTTCTTTTCTTTCAAGGCATACGGTCATTTAAAGAACTTGAGGGCTTAATTTAAAAAGTACAGTGCTTCTTCTTTCTCAGCTTCCTCTGTAACATAACTCTGTGGTTTTCATTTGAGCCGTGGGCCAACAGGAACTTGTACAACAAGCTTTGCTGTAAACACAAAACGCCTTGATCACAATCTTACAAATTATATGTTTGGAGCATTTTGTGAGACCATCGTTTGGAGGGAAAACGAGACTTCACATGAACTGAAAATTAAATAGTCGCAAGAACTAAGTGAAGACATACTTTACGCCTGTAACAGCTTGTAACCAATTTGTCAGATGTCAGTGGAGGCTATAGTCTTACATAGTGAAGACTCAGGCCAGCTTATTTGTCCCACGTTGTTTTATTTATGAGGGTTTCCATGCATGGTTTCTGCCTAGTATTACTACGCCTGCTCCTCTTATGGCATGTCTGTGAATAATTCAGAATCCTCTGAGTGAACAGAGCCAAACAGGCCAAAGTTTTTGCTTGTTTCTGTCTCTGCCCAGTAAATCACAGAGACCACATTGCATCAATGTAATTGTAGTTGGTAAATGCCAGCTGAGGCCGATGGAAAATGTATCTCAAGTGCGTAGAAATGAGAGTAATACGTCAGAAACCAGGCTCAGGCATGGTATTACTTGCCACTTGGTGTTTTTGCCACTTGACCTCACGGCTCCCAGTTTGCAGCATCAGCATGAGAGGATCCGTGTCTCCTGCTAGTGATGAGTATCCAGTGCTGTATTAATGCACCGTGACGTTGCAGCATTCATGTAGATGGTGTTGATATTTGAAATGCTTGAGGAGCTTGTTACCATACACCGGTCCTGTGACACTTGTTTCCTTTCATGCCTCTATCTCTAAAGATGACAGTGACAGTAACTTGACCGTGAACACAAGATATAAACTGTAACTCATCTCATGGACATGAGAACTCAGTTATGCACACAGTACACGCTGATGTCACCACCATCTGCGTTTTGCTTGTGCTGCAAGAGGCAACATTTTTATTGGGTTTAATGATGGAGAAACTAACCTTTTTTCTCCCTTAAGGCTATTTTTAGCAGCACATTTGTCACTTAGGAAGTCACTGAGCCTCTGCCCCTGAGCCTCATGTGGCCACTCTTGAAGACAAAAATGAAAGAAAATAAAAGAAAATGCCAATTTTAGAAAAGCAATATGTGGAGATGATACAAAATAAGTTTGTCGTTGATTGTTGACAGCAGATAGCAGATCTCACCTCTGAGATAATAGTGACAAGTGATGTCTCTCTAGACAAGGTGAGGGTTTCTGGAGTTTGATGGACTCCATTCAGCAGTTCTATTGAGAAAAACTCAGTGCTACAATACAGGAGAAACAATATTTTGATGTTCAGGGGACTTCTTTTTTCCTTTTTTAATAAGCTAATATCATCATCTACCCAAACAAAGATAAATCATTTGATGCTCCAAGTCAACCTATGAGTGGTTTTGTAGGAGGTCACCTGACCAACACTGTTCTCCCACAAGTACGTGTGGCGTTTGTTTACCTGTGCCCTGTAGAAGGAGACTGTGATATAATGATGTAACATCAACAGCCCCGCGGCGGTGTGTGCTTTGGCTCACTGCACAAAGTGGCTGTGTGAACATAAAATGACCCAAGGGAAAACTACAACTCCCTTTATCAAATGAATCAGGGTGAAGTGAAAGTGCCACAGCTGTGAATGCACTTTAAGAGAGCTCAGAGGACTGCTTTCTTTAATGAATAATTTTGTTAAATTAAATCAATATGATACATTACCTGATCAGTCTTGGATTGACAAATGTCTGAGCTGTGATGTCTGCTTCAGACCAGAGATAACTCGTTATCTGGACATGAATATTCAAGATATAATATCCCATAATCATCAATATCAAGGACATCAACAATATCAACAATATAGCTTTCCCCTGCTCTCCCTGCATATACAGCTCAGGCAGTCACCTGATTATTGGTGACTTACTGTTAATATTGATGACTGGTGACAGTAGATGACAGTTCGTGCATGGCCACCATGGCTTGTTCACATTGCAACAATGAGCAGCATTTCAGAAGAAGATCAAATCTCAGGGCAGTTTATAAAAGTTTTCTTTTTAGTTCTTTCCTCTTTAGGCTAAAATACAGTTTCGCTGTTAAGCAGACGAAGTGCAAAAAGACCTTTGCGTTTCATCCCAAAACTGTTGTCATGTAAATGGCTGAGGCTCCTCTTGACTCCCTGGTTGTGGTTTAACTTCTGATCTGGTTACAGTAAGTAGAGAAAGCACAGATTGCAGAATGCTGCTTACCTCGCTGATCTATTGTCTAAAGCTATTTACCCACATTAACTCAGTGGGTGGCTGTGTTCTGGTAATCCATGTGTCATCTCCAGAAACCCCTGAACCTTGACCCCTCAGTCCTACTGCTACAATGATTTTATGACTGGTGGAGAAATGGGATGGTGAAGTGTTTTTTTTTGGGCCTTGAATGACTGGGTGGGGTCTAGCTTTGGCCTGTAGTAATTTATTGGAATAGTGCTGATTAGCGCAGGAGGGTTTCCTTCAGCTGCTTGTTTTCTCTGAGCTGGCACCAACTCTTTCCAGACAGCAACACTGGTTTCCAATCGCTTAATCCGCCTTTTGTGTTCGGGACGTCTCAAGTAGAGTCAGCTGTAGCTCTGTACACTTGTTGCTGTGTCTCCTGTCACCTCCCTCTGGCTGCAGACCCCCCTCAGGCTGTATTTCTGAGCCTGTTAACATCTCTGCCGCTCTAATTTGCCTTTTTACCGCTCCACAGCTCATTAATGTTTGATCGGCAAAAGGAGCTCTGTGTGTGCATAAGTTTGTGAATGCATGCTTTTGTGTGTGAACTTGAAAGCATGTTGTGCGGCTTTTGTGTGAATGTTTGTGTGTGCATGTATGAGACAAGCATTCATTCTTCTATAGTCCACTTGGCACACTCTATGTCCATTCCCTAGTCACTCATTGAGTGTATTTACAGAGATTTAACTGTGCATGCTGATTCACAACAGCCTATTAGAACCATTAACTATTCAATCCTCACTCTTTGATGGTTGGCACACATGATTTCAACTATTCAGACAGGATGACGGCAGAAAGGAGGTGAAACTGTAGCACCACACAGAGAGATATGCTTTTAGTGTGTCCATCAGAGTCTCAGATGTTCTGTGATGCTCATTGCTGTGACTTCTTGTGGGTAAAAGTATTAGAGCTAACACGTCTTTGAGCGACTTGCCATCATGTCAGGTTTGCTGTTGGTGAGCTCATGCTGATCAGTTTTACCACTTGACGTAAAAAGTCAAGCAGCTGCCTTCAATCAGCAAAGATAAAACACCCCCAACATGTGTTGCTGCTCTAATTCAAGCCTTAGGTGTAATTAGTCGTTTGCTCTTTATTTAGGAGCATCCTAAGGTTAAAACAGCTGTAATCACTCTCTGCAGCCTATCATATATGCTCTCATATCAAAGCACGGCCTCTTCTGCTGACTTCTCCCTCCGCTCACCACTAATTGCTGAGTAACCTCGTGGAAAGGCCTGAGAGTGGAGGTTTCTGGCTCTGCTGAATTTAAAGTGTGATATTTATAGTTTGCTGACTGTTGAGCGTTGATAACAGAGGGCAGATGGTCAACATGCATCAGTGCGAGAGTATGTAGACTTTGTCTGAAAATATATGGTCATAGTAGCTATACAATTTGTGGAGTTGGTTCAGATTTGGGTAGAGTTTCAAATTGTCTTAAACGACTAAATATGAGTCACATGACATGTCTAGGAAAATGTCTTGTTTAAAATTATTGAGAGACAATTACATTGAAATAATCATGACTGGAGCCACCATTGACTGCCATTGCCAGAGTCTGCGCAGTAGAGAGTCTGAGTGGGACGGGGTAACAAAAAAGCAAAAAAAAATATATAATTTTTATTTCATTTCAAGGGTCTAATCTCTTGTTGGCTATCTATCCGTAAGTTTCTTATCTCCCCACTAAAAACTGCATACAAATGGCAGCTGTCAATCACCATAAAACAAAACATGTAGCATGGTTTTTAACATCAAATAACTAATGAAAAACCAACTTCTCCAGAAAAACGCGACTTGAACACAACACAGCCAAATAACATCGTTATATCACCGCAGTGTAAGGGTGTGGGAAACAATTCTGCGAGGTTTAATAATTTCTTAATGTTTTACCACCTCTATTCTGGAATGCATTAGGATACAGAGTTTTTGTCCTATACTGCAGCCAGTCACCAGGGGGAGCAGTTTTTTTTGGAGACCTCAGTTAGAGCCAGCTGTCATAGCGTCCATGGATTATACAGTCTATGGTTAGCAATAGCAGAGATTTCTCGTCCTTTTTTTCTTTCTTTGCAGAATTCATAGTCTGAATTGAGTGAGTTGAAAGGGTCAAATGTGATGTGTGATAACCACGAGGCCACTTTTAATGGTCCTCTGAGCCCCGGCACTCTCACATTTGGTCATCACAAAGACTCTTGTAATGCTTTTTTCTGTCTTAGTTTCCTCCCTTACTTCCTGGGTCGCCGGCACCACAAAAAGACAAAGCAGCTCTTTCTTTGTCCACTCTGAAGTTGTCCCTTCAGCCGCTGGATGCTAATCCGACTGACCATCAGCAGCAGGGAAAGGCAGATACTGAGAGAACAGCCTGAGACAGATAGCAGAGGAGGGTGGGGAGGGGTGGCATAGGGGGCGATGACTGGACCTTTTGGCATCCTGTGAACAGAGGGGTATTGTGTGCCAGCGGGCCACTGTGGAACAGACTGCTTCTTTACAGGAAGGAGGGACTCACTGTTAAAGCTAGAAAATCCTGAGGGGGAAATCTGCCAGAGAGACAATCAGCAGCCATCCACCTGAGAAGAAAATGACTGGTTTCCACTGCCATTAGCTGCATCAACAAACATTAACTTTAATGTAGGGCTCAAAGACAGAGTTTGCAGTGTTTTTCATTCCTGTTTCACTGCCCAAATGTTTCGTGAGAAGACAGCTGATAGACATCGTATTGTAGGTCCAGCAGGAAACAGCAGAGGAAATGTTGGTCATCATTTGTCTCTGACAGCATCAGGCCTGGAGCCATCTTCACATAGCAGAGGGTCAAAAGGGCAGCTAAGGTAACAGCTCTAGGGACAGGGCTAGCAGGATATTAAACAGGATTTTGATCTTGTTACGCTTGACTTCCGTCCATACTGTTTGACTGTACCTTCCCTTGAACCACTGTCTATTCACTTATACCAGCAACTGGAGTTTGAAGAAGTTGACAATAATAGTTGACCAACTCCAGAGTTTCTTGGGTTTCTGAAGAGAAGACCTTTAAATCCCAAAGAATAGGTTTTGAATGACACCAATAACATTTCACCAGCTTTGCCAAAGCAGATTCTGAAAGAAACATTTCAGAAAACATGACAAAAAGCTCAACTACATTTTACAATTATCATTCTCTCTCCAACTTTACAATGAAGCTCTGAATTTGTCGTCATTTGTTGTTGTGTCATAAATCCCATGGGCTCATGATTTAAAGGAAACCTCAACAGTGCAAAAATCCAAACAGCTTGAGAAAGGAGTGAACATGGAGAGAGAGGGTATGAAGTTGGATGACAGGGACCAACAAGGACTGTGGCCTCTGTACATGGGGCGCCCCCTTTTCAAACTGATGCTGGTCTCAGGTCGAGTTCAGCTCTTTTTATTACACACATGAATACACCAGTTAAAAAGAGAGCATCAGTGTTTGGGTTATTGAGAAACATTATTATTGGCTTGAAGCTGTGTTTGCATTCCTGCTTGTGGAGAATTGAACCACATTTCAATGATAAAACTAGATTAACTTGTATCTGCTCAGAGGGTGCTGGGCTTTCATGTGGAGGAGGATTTTACAGACTCCTGGCAGTGCTGGGTTAAGACAACAGTGTTAAAGAGAAAACAAAGTTTGTTGCCAGAAGAAGGTTTAAAAAAATTCTCTACTTCACTAAAATGTGCATGGCATAATGAGAGTGTCTAGCGTTTGTGTTTTTGAGTATGGAGAAAAGTCCCATCAAGGTTATGTGATGTTTCCTTCTTTTATCTCTTGATCTATTCCGGGTTTCCCCGCATTGAATATGTGAAGTCTTTCCTAGAAACACAGTTTGATCATTCTGCATTAGTGTCTTTGTTTCACGTGTTGTGCTTCACTCTGCGCTGGTCAGGAGCCTCACAGAGCAGCTCAGTGTGGGTTTATTTGAAAGAGAGATTACAGCCGAGGAGAGGATAGAGGACAAGGACTCGTAAAATCATTTGCATTCTCCTGCCGTATCATTTGCATCCTTTTAAAGCACATGAATGGGTTGCTGTCATTATGTGAAGCACTATTCTGCAGAGCGGTTTTATGTGATAAGCAATCATTCCCTCCCGTCTTTGTGCCTGGGCATTGTTAACATGGAGTTATCTCTGTTAAAGAGTTAAGTGTTCAGCTCTGTAATGTAGTTTTCATTCAGGATTTATTATGGTAAGTACTAGAAAACACATAATGTATTCATGTGATGTGTAATATGTAATACTGTGTTGGATATTTGAATACTGGGTGATCAATAATACCCTCCTATGGTTGAAACTGAAGTGAGTGACTGTGACAGAAACACCTGCAGCTCAGTGTGTGTTGTGCACACCTGAGTGTATTTGCACAGCATGTTTGGTAGAGTTGTTCACCTCTTGTGTGCTCTGTTTTAAAGTCTTGCTCTGAACCAAAACTAAAAGACTTAAGAGAAAACACTTCATTATAAGTGTGAGGAACTAACTTGAGGTTTCAGATATTGGTCTGATACAGACTTAAAAAGTAAGACCAGATATCAGTGACAAAGGGCCGATCCATTGGACAGATCTAGTCAACTACAATCTTCTTTGTATCATGCACATGTATGAAATCATCAACATTCATAGGTCTGTACATTTGTGCTCTGTAAAGCTAAAATATCGTAAAAGAAGATAATTACAGTGGCTCAGCAGTTTGGCAGTATCACACCTGTTTTACAAACAACTCTGAGGACAACTTGCAACATGTGCAAGTTTAATTCCTCACTTATCCACTGCTGAGGTTTACAGTTTAACTTTAATTCCTGTTAGTGTTGGAGATTTACTCACCACATACATATCTATAACCTAACATAGTCAGTTGATGTATATTCTTTATTCACAAAGTTAGAAAAGCCTGGAGTTTTCAAAACACAGTTCTCATTCTCAACCTCATATAAAGGAACAGAGAATGCCATAACCAGTACTGAGTCATAGCAGTTTCAGTGGTGGTATTAGCAAATACCAAAGTCACCAAAGGTTTTGGTATAGGGACTTATAAAGTTTTATTGGTGCATCTCTACACAAGACTGGTTGTAGAACTGAGCATTGAGTAACAAAATCAGAAGAAAAAATAAGCACTGCTGTTGAAAATTATCTGTAGCACTTCAAGATAAGGAATTGGAGAAAAATGTAGAGGAGACATTTCTGCTGCTGCATCCAAGAAACACAGCTGAAGAGCTTGAGATGTGTGCTTTCTATGACTGCAGGGCTTTACTCCATTTCTGGTTTGATCTACTACCATACAAACAAACTGTTGGCAGAGATTGGCGCCTGTGCGAAATACAGTTTGACACAAAGAATTTCTCAATCAGCCAGCATGAACCTCATATTCAGCCTTGAGATGTGTATTTTAATGTTTGTTGGTCATCTGAAAGGAAAGGATGTGAGGTGTTCACATGAAGAGATAAAGCTGAGGTGTAACATTTGAAATATACTGTAAAATGATTTTGTTGTGCTCATTTCTCCCAATGAAGACACATTTTCAGCCTTGACATTAAATCATACAAAATGCAGATAACAACCAGACACTCCTCCGCTGACTCATGAAGACTATCTTCACTTCTTCAGCCAAAATGATGACGTGCTATCTGAGAACATGTCATCTGAAAACATCTGGAGAGTTATCAGCTTATTACAAACATGCCTGCTCCATACTTGAACTCGGAGATGTTGAGAAATGTGGTTTGGAAATATGTTTGAAGAGAGGCTTGGATTTTTATTTTTACACCAGACAAATAAAAGTTAAACATCAATCATCAGCTGCTTCTTTCTTCAGTGCGAGCGAGCTGATTAGTTCCAGTCAGAGAAAGTTGTTTATTTAGCATCTGCAAAGTTCATGAACCAGGCGGTTCCCTTCTGACTTCTGCACAGTCATGTGGTTTCAGGTTGAGAAAAACAGCAGCTCATTTTAACCACATTTTGGCCGCATTTGTAACCAAAATGACGAGTCAAAGCCTAGTGTGGATGACGAGCTGGATGAGGTAACGTAGCAGAGTTGTGCATGATTTTACTCCCCTTTTATTCTGCTGTTTCTTACCTCCACAGACCTTGTAGCCCGAAAAAGGCAAACTCCCCACATTCAATCAAACACCTGCTTTTTGAAAACATTACACTAGTTTTCATCAAACTTTGAAGCAGTTCCCTCCCTCTGTTTTAAAAAAAAATCTTTTTCAGTGTTGTCTATGTTTTATTCCAGGCCTAACAAACTGCTTTAAAGTGTGTCTGGTTTCACTGACAAAGCAGTGGTGAGCTGAGAGACGA
Organism: Thalassoma bifasciatum; assembly: GCA_008086565.1. Taxonomy (NCBI): domain Eukaryota; kingdom Metazoa; phylum Chordata; class Actinopteri; order Labriformes; family Labridae; genus Thalassoma; species Thalassoma bifasciatum. The sequence continues at coordinate 74,850 of RPOG01000621.1, forward strand.
CTGCAGTAGAAAGTGATACGTCTCTGCTGGAGTGGAAGAGGAAGTGCTGCTGTGTCATTGTGTGTTTGTGGGGAATGTGGAGGAGAGGGGAGATAAGAGTGCTTCAGGTAAGAGTGACTGATGATGAAGTAGGGGAGAATTAATGGAGAGGAGTGTGTGCGTGTGTGTGTGTGTGTGTGTGTGTGTGTGTGTGTGTGTGTGTTTTATTATGTGGCTGCTGACAGGTGCTGCCTACCACTTAGAAACTGTGTCATAGACAACAGGGATCATTATGGGCTGGGCAGGACATCTTTTAGCTCAGGCATCATCAGCTTCAGAGAGAAGTTACAGAAGATGAAACAAAGCTTTCAGATGTGTTGACTGTACAGGTGCAACCATTTATAAAAATATGATTGATAACATTTTTTTCATCACTCCTCTGTAATTCTTTGTATCTGTTTAGCCATATCTAAGTTGTTGCATGTCCCCACCTCTTGTTTTATCATGTGGTCTTGCTCTTCATTTGGCCATGAAAACTTATCAAAGTTTATCAAGCAGTTAATTTCTTCTGCTACATCAGTAGATCAGTGACCTAGCCTGTCCTTGTTTTCAATTTTATTTTGTATTATGCAAACGAGCCCATTGCGTTGTCTTCTTCTGAGAACATCCTCAAAGTATAGAATAGTAAACAAATGTAATCTTAGATTTAGCCAATGAGTTTACCCTGCAAATAAGGGGCTCCACATTCAGTCAGTATAATTTATTACAATTGACTTAAAAAAAAACCCATAGACACAGGAGTTGAGAGCCTGTTGCATTGGATTATTGTTTTTATCATTGATAATATTAGATGCCAGCCAGTAAAAAAAAGTTGTTGGGTTAATTTGGTTTCTCCTTTAAAGTGACTGTGAGGGGAATCCATATGAAGCAGAGTTCAGTGACTCCTTAAGCCAGAGGACTGGCACAAATGCATTTGATTTGACAGTGAAATGGATAGATCGGATCTTACCTTTAACTCTTCTCTGTTCAAAATAACTTTTTACGGAATACAACGTGATGAGGTAATGTGTTTATCAACACTTACAAAGTTCGCTTGTTGTCACGTTTTAAACAATATAGTTACGTAAGTTTGTATCGTAGTTTAGTGGCTGGCTACATTCAGCACTACTCATAGCCCAGTGCTCTGAGGCGTATTGGTACCATGTAATCTTGGTTACGTCCTGCCAGTGCTCATCTACCAAGCAGAGCAAACTTAATCTCACTCTTTATTTTATTGATAGAGTCTCAGGTTTGAACAGATCACTGTAGTGTTACTGCTGCATGTGGGTTGGAATAAACATTTTCTTCTGCTCTTCCATCCATTTTCTGTCAGTCCAGCTCCAATGTCCAACATTATTATTATTAAATAAATCACAGAAATTGTTTTCAGCACAGAAAAAAACTCTGATCTCTCTCTTCACTGTCAGTCTTCGTCAGCTGAAGTGGCATTATCATAGAGACTTTCACATGCCATAAATCAGTCTGTTTCAGTCCAACCCAATTGGAAAGTGAGGAATGAGTACTTAAAAAACCTATTTAAGCGCTGATAAACTCCCAGTCCTTTTAAAGGAAACAAGCACCAATACACATCTAAACAAAACACCACAAGGAAAATGTCTTGGTCTCTCCAGAGAAAATTTAGATTTGGACAAACCGTATCATACCAAGACTCAAAGAAACACTCAAAAAGTACCTCAATTTGCAGAGCTGGCATCAGCAGCCTTTTAGGTCAGCTTGCAGGTTAACGTCCTTGTGTCTGTGTTGGTTATGTATCACTCAGATTGAGTAGTTAAATGCCAGTTTATCTAGGAATAGCCTCTTGTTTTGGTCTCACTCTGATTTACTTGCCCCTCTAAAGACTTATGATATTTAAATGAGCTGAGTCAGATATAATTATATTATATCTGACTCAGCTATATCAGCTAATATATTATAAAATTCAATTTACAAAATCTGGATTAACATCCTGACAAACCACAACATGACACAGCATCTGTCATCTTTGTTTGTTTGTATCCAGGTAGTAGAGTTATATCCTTAACTGGAGCTACAGCTGAGATACAAATGTGAGCCTGCAGAGTGTGAAGCACTTCACACATGTCTTTATACCTGTCTCATTTCTCCCTCATCTCACAAACCTAAATCCATCTTTCTATATGTTTTGTTGTAAGCCTTTCTTTCCTGTGTTTGAACTGCCTCATCTACAGCCGGTAAGTCAGCGCTCTTGAGAACAGGAACCAAACCAACAACAGGCGAGTCATTACAGGCAGTTAAAAGTGTGAGACACTTTGAAGCTCCAAGAGAACGACAAACAGAAAGTATTTACACAGAGGTCAGCTGAGGTTTGTATACCGTAAAGTAGCACCACAGCTTTCCGCTGCAGGGACGGAGTGTGTGCAGAATCCACCTGAGACTGGGAAAAGAGGACGGCATGATGAAGCATAAAAATACCATCAAATTAATTATCAGTGTGCTGAACTGTTGTATCAGGAGGCCTCGTTCTAATCTCTCAATGGGCTCCACCAATTAACACATTCCTCCATCCCTCTATACAGTACAAAGTAGTCCCATAACTGGAAACAAGAGTGTTTGTCACCCCGCTTCCAGCACCCCTCTTCAGTTTCTATGGGCTTTGGTTGCTAGGATGAAGAGAGGAGGTATGAAAGGAGGAGGTACAAAAAACAATGTCCCATTGAGCATCACAGAGGGCGCCGCAACCTTTAAATCTGACTCAGCTCATTTAAATATCATAAGTCTTTAGAGGGGCGAGTAAATCAGAGTGAAACCAAAACAAGAGGCTCAAATGTATTCAAAGTGTGTGACAACATAATAGAAGAATCCAGACAGAAACAGTCCTTTCATCACTGCCTTGAAGCCACCAGACACCGCCAACAAGGATGTGAACTTTCCTCGCAAAACACAGGAGTTACCTATCCACCGCTGCTTTGAATGGTTAATGTTTGGTGGTGTGATCACCTCGCTTCAGCAGGAACAGCTCAAGTAGCTGTTAAGTAGCAACAAAACAATCACTTTTCTGATGTGTGAGTCATACATTGAATATTTTAAAGTCAATTGGGGTTAAAGTCATCGAGGTGAGGAAGAGTGAAGGCTGTTATACCCTGCTGAATGCGTCAAATCAAATCCCATACATATTTTGTTTTTGCCTCTGGGTTCTAGTATTAGTACTCATAATGACACTTTCAATCAATGATAATTTCTGCTTCAACTCACTTTTTAACGTAAGGGAAGGATCAGGCATTTTTAAGCATCCAACGAACACCTCTCCTCTTCAAAGTAAATGGTCCTCTTCAGTGTTCTTTGAATGTCTTAGACTGTATTCTTTATCCTGAGATCAGTTTGTTGGACAGTGATGACATATTGTGGTGTTCAAAGTACTATAATTTGAGGTTTATTCCTCAACTATTACTGCTTTCTTCCAAGTTTATCTAATGCAGATGGTGCTGTTTGAGCAGGTTGATATTTAAATATTTACTCAGGATCACTCAGTTCCTCCCTCCTGCAGCTTCAGCTTTAAAGTGAGCCTGATAAAAGCCAAGTGAAGGCTGCAGGGACAGGTGATCAATCCATTATTTGGCAAACAGGGCACTTGATAAGTTTGTCACCTTGGAAGGCAGTTTCAGAACAAGAAGTTTGCAGTTTCCATGCTGCAAATAGAAGGCCCCTCTGTATGCCACAATCATCTATAAATGTTTCTATATTTCATTCAAGATTAAAACTTAGAGGACTTATGTAGTTTTTATTTCTTATAAACCAAACAACTAATTGAATAGTCTGTGTAATTAACAACAAGATACTTGGTGGAAGCCTTAACAAGAACACAGCAGCCTTCCCATCTCTGTCACTTAAAGTAATGTAAGAAATCCCATGACTTAATTTTCAACATGCACTGAGAAATATTCTTTTTTCCCACAGCATGAACCACAAATTACAGCTGAAAACATCTTTGGGCCAATATAATGTGCTGAACACAGACCTGTTCTTACACGCCATCACCGAAACTATGTTACTCCAGCTCCAGTAGATTATGAATTGATTTCATCTACTCAGTGAATTCTGCAGAAACAGACACGTATTGTGACGTAACATGGACTGCTACCTCTTGTCTGATCTTGAGTGTGAAACCAGCGCGCTTGGGGTGTAGGAATAAGATGTTAAGATCGAGTTATAATCTATCTCTTCTTGTCCTGACAGGCTCTGAGGAGCCCCCTGAGCATATCCAGTGTCTGCGTCAGACTTATCTTGTCAGTAACCGGGAGTTTCAACATAAAGTCACAGCAACACTGTCAACCCATCTTCATGTTAGCTTACCGCCTTTACTCTGCAACCCGACTCTAAGCTCCTCTGACTCTAAAAACAGACCAAAGTGTTCCCACAGAGCCTAACTTGTCGGCTTCTTGGACCCCTTAATTGGAGGCAGATAACCTGGGACTCATTACAGTGGCTGCAGCACACATCTGCCTCTCCTTTTTCTGACATTCTTCAAAACTTCACTCAAATTAGAGACAAAGAACCACAAAAGTGACACGAGGATTAGTCTGAGCTGCAGTTACAGCTGTAGATAAATCTATGGAGGTTTAATCGCTGGCTTTATAGACTTTGCACTGGCTGCTGTCGCTGCTTCTATCTGAGGGAGAGATCAGAGCGAAGGGGATTTGCTCGGAGAGAAAGTTTGGCACCCCTTCACACTCGCCCCTCTGTACCTCCCTCACAGTATTAGACTCAGCCTGACCTGAGCTTGGCTGTAATTTGGGAGGTGCTGATCGCTGACACTCCATTATGACTGCTGTCAATGCGCCAGGGGACAGCTACCATGATACTTCCAATCTGACAGCCTGAGTGTGAGACGCCGCTGCGCTCTGGAAAACGCTGTCTTGCAGTCTTGCAAATCACTGTCTTCAAGGTCAGGTCGCCCGTCTGTGTAGATATTATGACTCCGATTTGTCAGGATTGATTCTGTGGATCCGTCCCATCTGCTCACAGGCCGGTGTGATTGTGTCAGTGTCCTCTCAGGGATAATTAAATCTTCACAATGTGATGCACTGAGAGGATTATCAGATGTATGTAAACACACATTTTTTTTTCTTCTCTACGCACACTTGGGGTCGTGATGTATCTGCCAGTCAAGGGATTGGAGTAAATGTGACGCGTTCGACAAAGGCTTTATTTACACAAAATCACAAATCAGGACACACCAGATCATGCGTTTTAAAAAACCCTTTCAAAAACCCTGCGAAAAACAAGAAAGTTTACTTGAGAATAAACAGTCAAACCTAACAGATGCAAACTATAAAACCTAAGCGATTCCTGGCATCAGCCTCTTGGTACTTCAACACAGCGATGTAGATTCTTATTTAAACACCATCTCAGTGTATTAGATCTCCTCTGGATTATCATGCTATAAAGGGATTGAAGTCAATGCAAAAATGATATGTTTTTTGTTGGGGTTTTTTTTGTTAGTGATTGGGAAATGTTTAACAGAAAGAGATTATTTTACCCTTGAAGCTGCTGTGTTACAAGCAGGAACGATAGCAGGGACAAGTATGGGTATTTGATGGTGACCAAAAAGGGTTGTGTATTTGTTGCTTTTTCTCACGGGACTTTTCGAGAAAGTGACGTAGAGGCTACTTTCTTAGCTGCAAATATAAATGGTTATCTGTATGCTACCTAGCCAATCTGCGACTACAGGTTAATTCTTTGAGGGTTGGCTGGATGATATCTGTTTTCAAAGTTGGCTCATGTCCGTTACCAACCCATATGCGTTTTGTGCAAAAAGACTTTCAAACTCGGCACTGTAGGGGTTAAGAGTGTTGAGAGCCACATGCAGTGTAAAAAGCATTAAACAGCTGCCAGGAGACACAAACAGACTGCAGCTGTATTAAAAAAGTAAATTTGAATATGTCTCATTGAATAACCCACATACTGTGCAGTAATAGAAAACAAAACAAAACAATAATAGTAAATCAGCAGGCCCCCAACCCCAACTGTTGCCCATATTTATAATGTATTTGGTCTTAAATTTCATTCAAGGTGGCATTTAAAAGGTCTTAAAAAGTCTTGAATTTGACTTGCTGAAACCTGCACAAACCCTACAAATGTGTTATTCATGTATTGCTATTAGATACAATCCCCATTCTTCCTCTCCTGTTAAGTTATGTGGTTAGCAAACTGCTTTAGGATCCACTATGGCCACCATCTTGGCAAAAAAAAAAAAATTGCAATCTTTCAATAAGATAATATTTTTGATAAATGTTTGTTGTTGTTGTTGTTGTTTTTATTTTGATAAAGAAATGAAAACTAGAAGCTTTGAAAATTATAACCCATTTCTACTAGAGAGTAGCCGTAGCTCAATTCATTTCAATGGGGATAATTGATTTGACATACATGTCATTTAAGTAACGAGCTCCATCATGGAACAAATAAAACGCTTAAGCCAAGGCACCTCTTTATTGTCATATGATCACTGAGGATATTTTACTAAGTCTCAGTTTTCCTTGAGCCTACATATTCCTTCTTTGTTTCTCAGCCAATAATCAGCATTCAGTCATTTTTCATCCATGCCAAACAAATCTAGTTACCTTGCAGTGATGATGACCTCTTGTCCTGTCAGGGGGGCACAGCTTACCACAGGACTGGATCAGAGCATCATTAAAGTGCCCTCTACCATAGTTTAACCTTTTATATCTACAAATATAAAGGAAGGCACTTCAGGAATAACAAAAAAATTACCATATTATGAATTACATTTAAGGTTTCTGAACATTTCCTGAGGTTTAGTCAGGAGCTGTTTTTGGCTCTGAGCCTCCCTGCCTGGCTGACAGTTGTCTGGTTTTACCCAAAGGAGCAGCTTTAACACAGCATCTGCTATCAGAAAAGCTGCCCCACACACTTTATCTCTATCACACTCCATCCATCTGGTGTGAAAAAGTCAGAGCCAGCGTGAACACTCACTGCAGCTTCATGTTTGTTATGTATTGTCTCATAAATGTCTTATTGAAGTATGAATCTGCAGAGCATTAAGACAGAGATGGTTAGAGAAGCAGTGATATGTGAATTAGCTTGATTACTGGTGAAGATGATCTCAGGCCTCAGTGTCATACCAAGTGAGCATCCTGTATGTTTACACGCAGCAACGTGAAGCTCCCTGTCACTAACACATACGCGATAGATAGAATGACTGTTCTTCCTGTCAGCGATGCTCTCAGTGGACTGAAGTTCACACTTTGCCTCTTCATGTTCACTGCCAGTATAAATTGGTAATGATGTCGTTTCACACACAACATGCATTCATACTCTGCAGACAGACCCTCTCAGGTGTCGCTGCTGCTCCAGTGTTGGGTTTCATGGGATGATGTAATGCTGAAAGAGCAAAAGCACACAGGAGAGCTCAGGCTGTACAGACTGAGGAGTTAACTAAGTATTTCTGACTCAAAAGTTGTTATATTAATGCATATAAGTATGTCTTTACTGCAATCTCAGTTTAAAACCAGTGTTTCTACAAAGCCTGAAAGTCATGAATTGTTCTACTTTAGTGGGCAAAGGGTGTTACTATGTTTGCAAACTTGTGTTGCTGCTAGGACCTGGCTTTTGATTGCGAATATGATTAAATTGCAATATGGCAAGATGCAATATTCTAACTGCAGATAGTGCAATATTTCTTTCACATGAAATGTGTTAAAATACCAGATATAATTTTTTCAACGGGTGTTTTATGCTGTACACCAACCCTGGTGTTTCACACACACAGTTTGTTGTCAAACCTTACCAAAAAGACACACAGTGCTGTTATCTTTTATTCCCAAGTTTGTGTTTTACTGGAGCCATCCTGTGCTGTGTTATATAACTGTTTGTGTCACAGGACTTTTAAGAAAATGAAACAAGGACGCCGTGCTGCAGGGCTTACTTAATGTAATTGTTATCTGCTGACATGTTCTTATAAACACGGTGACAGCTTATAAAACTCTTTGTTGCCTGCCTATAAAAAGCATTAACTGACATGTTGTTAAATAATAACTTTACTGTCTGTGAGCAGCTGCCTGGGTAGAAGATTTCCATCCTTCTGAGTAATGATGGTGTATCTGCATCAGGCAGGTGATTCTGCTGAATCTGCAGGGTTGTTGGGTGCATGTGCGAACACTTGAGCTTCTATATGTCATTAAGCTCAGTGTGGGGCTCAGCTGCTGGGTGCTGCAGCCCATCTGTCTTTCTGTCTTGTGCGCCCGGGTCAGGGTCAGGTCTGGGTCACCTCCAGGACTTACTTCATTACTCTCTTGGGGATCGAGTGTCCACACTGAGAAGGGAGAGGACAAGTGGAGACGAGAGGACAAAGTGGTAGAGGCTTCATGGGTCAGGACTTTGAACTCTGGTCATTTTTGTAGAAACACCAACTGACTCTGGACTTTCACAGTTATTCTTACAGTTTGTTTGTCCCCTCGCAGCTCCACTGGCCTGCTTTAACATACAGTGTTATGCTGTTTGTGTCCAGTGTTGCTGGGAAACAATGCCACAGACCATTTCAAAGTGCAGGTTAATATGAGAGCTATGTGTGAGCAGGTGAAGTTATGTGAGGACAGCTGATTGGAGCATGACGGCCTTTTAGACCACAAAGCAGCAAAGACACAACACAAGGTTAAACCCACTGGACTGTGACTGGTTCAAATCCCTGGTTGCTGTTAGCACTGGATGGTACAACTGGAAATTTGTAGTGGTATTTTTTCAAGATTGTGGCATTATCATGGTGTACTGGAATTTTTTTTTTTTTTTCATGACTGGGCTTTTACTATATTATTCTTCTTTTGGGAAAAACATTGATTTTACAACAATCTATAACTGATATTATATTAACTTTGAATAACATTATGTATTTTACTAAAGCTTTAATTTACAATAAATGCTTTTTTTAAAACCCTTTCAAACAGGTGCTGTTGCTCTGGAAGAACATGTTTTTCTTGTGAGCTCTACAGTGGCAGGTAGGTGTCAGACAACTTGCAAAGCCACAACACAACAGAAGGTAGAAGTTGAAATGTTAGCAGCTCTCTAATAGATGGTTATCCCAACAGACAGAAAATTTGTGAAAGTAAGCAAAACATTGTTTTCTTTTTTGATTTCTGCTATTATAAATATAGCTGTAATGCTAACATTACAGCATGACTGATTCTTAAAGCTAAATATAAGATGATACATTAACGGTAAATGTCATAATTATGTAAGTACCACCAAGGGATTTCACAAGGTGAGGGGAGAGCTGTATTCATCAAAGCTGAAGTAAAAAAAAAGAAAACAGTGTTTTAAGTGGTTGCACAACTTTTCTGTGTCCATTGAGAAAACTGACCTCTTCTATCTTCTGTTGTAGCTGTGCTTCTGTTGTGTTCTTGCTTTTGTGAATTGTCTGACACCTACTGGCCACCATAAAGCTTTAGTTTGATGATATTTCAATACCACAAATCTGATGAAAAAGATAATACGTAGCTTTGGTCAGTGTTAAACAAATGTTTGGTGACATTTAGGTATGCAAAGACGTGTAGATTTGGGATGAAGAAGCAAGAGATCCTTGACTTTTCTTGGCATTCTTTGTCAGATTGAAACAGTAACATTGTATCTTGACCAAAAAGTGCACCTTTGTCCCTCATTTGAGATGTTTCTGAGCAAACCTTCACAGCCTCCTACGTTGAACTCTTCCTCAGTTCATGTAGGTTTTCAAACACTCTGTTTTCTGTGACTACTCCCCTCTTTCACTCACGCAGACATCAGTCCATGCTGCCCCTCTGAAAGTGTTTCTTTAGAGGCCCTCATGTGTTTGGGCATGGTGTGGGAGGGTGGAGGAGTGTGATTGAGGGTGAGGCTGCATTGAGGATGTTCAGTGGTTTGGAATTCTGCTGCCACAGTGAGTAACAGTGTGGATGTGAGGGCCGTCACCCCGGCTGATTTACACCTGTGTTTGTGTGCGCCGTGTGTGGTGACTTTCAGGGGGAAGTGGCTCCAGTTAGTGGCATGGTGGTCTTCAGGAAAACAGAGGCCCGAGATAATGGCAGGACTTGTGTACTGAATGAATGTGTGAGCGTCTGTTATTATGTGTCTGAAAGTTGCTTCATCCTGTTTGTGAGGAGGTTGTGAATATTTCCTTTTATTTGTTTGTAAGGAAAACCCACTCTGGAGTGAAAAACCTAAAATGTGGCAGCTTGATTACAGCCTTTCCTTTCTCTGTGTTCAGTCTGAAGAACAACCAAGGCTGAACTCCACTCTGTGTGTTGGTTAAATCCCAATTGGCCTTTCGATAAGACCCTTTAACCGTGTGTTTTATAGAGCATGATACAAACACTCACAAGAAGAATGTTTATCAAAATTTTTCCAGATAAGTGTTGTTTTATGTTGAGGCGGAACAATTTGCAAAAATAATCTAATTCTGATTATTTTTCCCGATATTGCAATTGTGATTTTTTGTAGAATTACTTTTAGGTCCCCCATTTTTTGCATTTTTAAACAAACATTGTAGGAAACAGTGACATTAATTACAGCACAACAAAAACCCATGACATTGTTTTGCTCCTCATGACTGCTTTGTGCCCATTTTAGGCAATTTTCACTCTGCTTTGGCCATTTTTCCAAACATTTTTGTGCTTCTGTCCGACTAATTTTTGTTTTATACCAACTTTCTTGACAAATATCATTGCATTTTGCGCATTCTGGTTACTTTTCATCCCTTTTTGCCTCTTTTTTGACAATTTTTGAAACTTTCTGAATACTTTTTCAAGTGTTCTCCTGACTTTCTTTCCATATTTTGTCGCCTTTTGCCCTTTTTTAAAAGTTGTCACTGTTTTTGTGACTTTTCACTTTTCTCCCTTCTATTTCTTATTTTTTTCTTGCCTAGTTTTGTTGCTTTTTGCTCATTCTAGGGACTTTTCACTCCTGTTTTGCTACTTTCTGAATATTTTTCAAGTTATATACGATCAACCTCTGACTCTTTCTTGTGTTTCCTTCTGATTTTCCTGCCAATTTTTGTTGATTTTTGGCCATTTTAGTCACTCTTCATTCTATTTTGCCACTTTTGGACCATTCATCTGACTTGTTTTCAATGTTTTATATCAACGTTCTTGGTATTTTGTGTTGCCTTTTGCCATTTTAGTCACTTTTCACATTTTTCTGTTACTTTCTGGACTTTTTTTTGCTACCTTTTGATTAAGTTCCAAGTTTCCTCCTAATTTTCTTGCCAATGATTGTTGCCTTTTGGTAATTTTCGGCACCTTAGACCAATTTTTATCACTACTCTTTTCTGCTTTTGCTACTATGCACCACTTACATCTTTTCTTATGCCACAGTTTGGCTCTTTGGTTGTGCAGGGTTCAGCGACACTGAGAAGAAACTGCTAAACTATTGCACAAAATTTAACTGATATTCTGATCTGCAAGAATATTGCAGCAGGTCATACTGTGATTTAACCTAATTTGTGAGTTGCCCAGCCCTAATGCTGAGTGGACTTGTCATGACTTTCTGCAGCTAAGTTACTGAGGAGTGAGCCATCTCTCTTTTTTACCATCTCTGCTAAGAGAAACAGAGAATGAGAGGTAATGAAATACGGCAACATATCAGTGTCTCTGGTGCTCAAATTCCACCAGATCTGTGTTGGGCTTGTCTCTTCTCCATCGTGGTTTGGCTCTGTGATTCCTCGTCCATCAACACTCACAGCATGTGTTTTCTGAGCAGCAGCCCCAAACAGCTGGAGTCTCTAGACCGAGGATTTCCCGTGGTTATTACGGAGTCATTGGCTCTTTGCCTCGATGATGAGCTCCTCTTCACAAGTCACAGGCCTCTGTGACGACAGATCTGCTTTGCCAAGGTGCATCAGAACACAGCTGTACAATCTACATGAGCCTGCATTTTTTGTCCTACTCTGAGAAAATGATGTTCATTTTCTCTGGTATCAGATTTCCAGCATCTGTCCTGTTCTGAAAGGACAGACTCTCACTGCAGGGAGTCTGTGTAGACCGATCCGTGGCAGGCATGATCTCTTTCACCACCATCTGGGTGCCATCTAGTAATTGTTTGTTTTCTGTCATAAGCAGCTTAGCAGCAGATTACCAGCCTCTACAAGTGATGCTTTTTGTGTTACAGCTGGGGGGAAGAGCTGCATCCGCATTTCTAGACCAAAACATGGAGGACAGGTGATCTGTTCCCTTCCTATCTATGTTTTTTATATGTATATAAAGTCACAAATCTAAAGCAGACAGACAAGGTTTGTTTTTTGTCTTTATCAAATTCATATCAACCAATCGCATTTTAGGAGGGTTTGGTTGTGTCTTTGGAAATAAGATTGAAGTTTGTGTTGCTATGTTGTTGCAAAACTTATGGTACATGGTACAAATAAACTTGGAGGCCCCAGCAATTCTTTTGTGTCCCATGTTTAACAATAAATCCAGGAAGACTTTACTAAAGTAAACAATCAGCCCAAAACACATTATACTTAAGTTTCTGAATATCAGCAAATATTTTTTCCACATTTATGTAATGGACTTTTTTCTGATGTCAACTTTCACCAGTGACTATGACAGGACTATCTGTTTGCACTGACACTGACAACTTCTTTGATAAGGACTCTGTTTCCCATGAGCACATGAGTAAGAATGATTATTTTTCTGGTGGCCCAGCACATTCACTTAAAAACTGTGTTTTAGAAACAGATGGGTGACATGAAGGAGACTAAGTCCATTTATTATAGTCTATGGTCCTGCACCAGTGTCCACCAGTACTACAAAATAAAATCAGTTTTAGTAGTAATGGTGGACAAATCTTTCATCTCACCTCTAAACTTTGCCGGCTGTTGTCATGTCATAAAACTAACTCTTGGTAAAGGACCATTAAGACCTTTCAGGGAAAGTGTGATCTGACCTTGGATGCTGAGAAATAACATTGACAGATGACCAGTCCTCCTGCTGATTATCTTACTTTAACTCATGAATTATCAACATGAGACCATTTCTGAGAGCTGTGAGTTCCATTTGACAAGTTTTTAAAAGCACAGAATTCATATTTAACATAATAAAATCAGGAACTTCAGTGGTGGCTCAGTATTTAAATAGAAATTCATGAGGACATCAGCGTTGGGCAGCGTTCCTGCAGGTTCAGGCTCTACAGTCACAGCAGCAGCAGCTCAGTCTTAAAATGAACTTGGCTCCAAAAGTGACGAGTCACCTGTCCAAGTCTTAGTACAGAACAGAGTTTGGACATCAGGCTGGTATCTGGGGAGGTGCCAGGTCACTTTCTAAGCACTGCTGAGGCACAGCCGTCTGTGTGGCCCTCACTCTGACAACAAGTCTTCCCTTTTCTGAAGCCAACAACATTTCTGCAGTACGCTTGAACCGTCCAAAATGATGCTTAGGCGCTTTTCGGTTTGCTGTTTTATTAGGTTTGCCTAATGTGACCACTTTCATGCCTCCAGTCTACAGTGTAAACATTGATGGATGCTGATGGTGTGGAGGGTTATTTTTAGAGGGTCAGTTATTTTGAGCCCAAAGTGAACCAAACAGCTTTAAAGTTGGACTGATGGATCACCATCACAGTGTCTTTTATGTCCATTCTTTATCTTTGCCTCCTCCTTCTTCTTCTCCTCTCTGTCTCACCCTCTTCTCTCCTCTTTCTACCATCTTTATCAATTATACATCTGTTAATGGCTTTGCTTCCACTCCCTGCTGCAGCTTTGTAAACCTGCCCTGTAAACACATGCTGTAGGTGTGTGTGCGTGTGTGTGCGAACATGATGAAGCGTGCTTACCTCACTGACCTGTTACATCACTGCTTTCGTTCTTATCTGTTTTATCCCAACTGTCCATCTGTCTCCTTCCTGTTCCCGCGTGTCCTCCCGCCCTCCAGTCAAGGTTCAGTAACTCAGAGCAGTGAAAACGGGTGAGGATGTAGGTTACTCTGCAGCGCTGACATTTAGCAGGGCTCCCAGATTAGTGAGGCTTACAGCTTCCTTCTGTTCTCTTTGTGCCTCTCATTACAGGTGAGTTGCTATTTGCAGCTTAAATCACTCCCAGACAATTGGTCATCATCTAATTAACGTCAGTGGAGGAGACAGAGGAGTACAGCGTGAGTGTGAGGAGGATTAACGCAGCGGCCTCTCTCTGTCTGCCTCATTCATGCTCATCAGCTCTCACAGAGCTGAAACAAAGAAATAAAACTCACAAATCACTGAGACTTCTGATGAAGTCATGTGTATTCAAATCCATCCATCCCTCCTCTCTTCTTTCATCCTTCTGTTATGTCTATGGGGTTTTAATCCGGCCATTTCACAGCCGGGGTTAATTGAATTGCTCGTTAACAATACCGCGTAGACTTTGCATGCTGTGAGTGTGTGTTTGTGTGAGAAAGAGACGGAGGAATGTGTGTGTGGAGACTGATAGTGACTGTGATCTCCTCTCTGTTAATGGGTCAGAGAAACAAAGAGCGGTTGTGTTTGTATGGGAACCAGAGAGAGGAGACAGGAGGAGGACAAAGAGGATGAGGAGGTGTTAAAATAAGGAAATAAAAAGAATCAATGTGGGTCAGCAACTGATGATTAATAAAGAGTCATTTGAATAAGGCCATTATTAGGGCTGGGCAATACATTTCAAATAAGTTTAGTTTACGGTAGGACCTCTTGCAATACTCTAGTTGGAGACAGTGTAATATTTCTTTAACTTCACATGCATCAGAACACCAGATACAATTTTTTCAATGGACGTTTTTTGCTCTGTACTGCTTAACCAAAGAGACAAAACTACCTTTGCAAAGGTACAAAAGCACCAAGAAGTAGCATTAAAAATAAGTTTAAGGTGGCAAAAATGGTCAAAAAGTTGCAAAATTGGGGGAAAACTTGGATAATCTCTGAAAGTAGCAAAACGTTTCAGTAGCCTGATATAACTGTTTAAAATATCCTTTTTCTATCTTATGTAATATTCTTATTTTCCGAGACACTGAATCTTGGGTTTTCATTTATCTGTAAGTTATTATCATTATCATTTCAAGAAATAGAGACTTAAAATAATCCACTCCATATATTGAATCTATGTAATGTCCGGGTTTCACTTTCTGAAATGAGTGACCAAAAATAGTGACCTTTTTCAAGATATCCTAATACTTGAGATAAACTTGTATTTATGCGAATAGAGTTTCTTTTATATAAATATACACATGTATAAATTAGTTTTGAAGTTTTCCTAAATTGATATTAACTCACTCTAAGGGTTTTGCACAGAGAAAGGGTTTGATTATCAACACGCAGTCTATTTATTCTCAGTGTATTAGTCCGCACAGTTTTTCGAACAATTATCATTGTGTCATTTTATCAACATGCAACATGTTGAAATGAGGACTGTTGAAGTTAATGCATCCAAAACAGTTCAGGGTTTAGCTCTTTTTCTTTTATTTGAGCATACCTAGTTTGTCATATCCAGGGAACCATAGTTTGAGCTGCTGATTTTCTGCCTGCTGTCATATGGAAATACATAGTGAGAGTAATGAGTTTAAGTTTTAATGTGCAGCAGCAGTCATGCACATGCAGAAGAACCACTCTCTTTACAGATGTTTAAAAGGGGTAAACTTTTTCCCACACCCAGACTTAATCTCTTTTTATATCCCCTATAATGTCACTTGATGTAAAGTAGCAGGCAGAGGACTCCAGTGGAAAGCTTTGCTCTTGTCTTGTTAATTTCTATTTTACTTTTACAGCTTGTGTCGAACAACTTCCTCATGTTGCTTTGTAAATATCTTAACTTGTCTTAACTTCATTCAGACTTGCAAACAAGCTAAAACAAAGTCTGATGTGTGAGTTGAGCATCCTGCTGCCAGGCTCCAGGCCTCTGTCTGTATTCAGTCATAATGAGCCCTGCAGACTGTGGATGAGATCATCAGAGTCCATCTTCACTCTGAGGTATAAGCAAAGTTCATGACCAGGGCAGACAAACATAGAAGCTCTGTCTGCTATTTTCTCTGCACCTTGTGTTGATGCTGCAGTACTCCAGTGAGCTGGTAGCTCCATCTAGTGGTCAACTGTTGTTCCTACAATTACAATGAAGAGCTCTGGCAGTTCAGACAAAAGCATGGAAATCTCCTAGTCTGTGAAACACCAGCTAAAACTGATAAGCTGATGGAGTAACTTTTTATCAGATGCTTGTAGAAATATCTACATCTGCACTAATGGAATTTTCACACATTGAGTAATTAATCTGAAAAACTGTTAAACCATTTACTGCACAACATATCAGAAAGTTTTTAAGCTCAAGTGTTTGTTTCATGTTCAAATAATGAAAAACTAGTTTTGATAATACCCTTAGAAGTTTGCGCTTGGGTCACTCTGGTTAACTCTGTCTTTTGTTGACAGCAGTCGTGTCGTGTGAGGTTGAAAAAAAAGAAAAGGTGGAGTGTAGTGAGCCTTTTGGGAGGAAGGGAAACTCGAGTTTCAGGTCTGTTCAGGTGAGATGAAACACCTGGTGGGCGGTGTCTTCCTGTATGGGAGGATTTGGTTTGTGTGCTCTGTGGCAGTGGAGTGGGAGTGCCCACTGTGTGTGTGAAACTGTGTCACTACTGCAGGAAGAAAGTGTCGTGGTAAGTCCCTGCACGGCTTTTGAGCCTTTTTCCCGGGTTGTTTCTGCGATCTTTGTCTCTTTATCCTCATTTGTCAGATTAGATGGTTTCTGCTCCACTGTACTGTATTTGTGTTAAAACAGATGATTGTCTTTAGTGTCTATGAACCAACCAGTCTGTGGTCACAGGGGTTAGTAGAGCACTATAACCCTTCACTTCTCACCTTCAGTCCTCATTATTCATGGCTTTAGAGTTAAGCTTTTCTAAATTTCAAATTTTAAACCTTTTACAAGATCATACTGATGGAAAATCAGTAATGTTTTTAAACCTTTCCCCTATTTTTTCCTAGTATTTCATTCCTTGTAGGTTCTGATTCAGTAATTGGTGCACATATTAACCAGCAGAAGGTTTTTAAGGCTCAAACCATATTAAAAGAAATTGAGATAAAATCCTTAAATATAAATATGACTTATCAGGGTACAGCCCCCAAAACACATTAACAGGCTATTGTTTTGAATGTAAATGTGTGAACAGATGACATCATGGAACGCAGAAAAACTGAACTTTCATCAAGATTGTTTTTCACAAAAAGCTCATGTACTGTCCCCCAAAGGTCCAAACCTCATAGAAAAAGAAGAGGTGATATTATTGCAGACAGGACCCTGGTCAGGATTAATTTCTAGGTGACTGCAAACATAACTGATGAAACTAAGAGTAACAGCTTCACTTGAACACAAGGACGAAGCCCCAAAAATTGGTACATTGGTACATTATTAATGCAGTGCATGGCAAAAAAAATCAAGCGTTTATTGTCTATTACTGTTTATTATGTCTTATTTTTTGTTAAAATTGTCATTTTAGGATCAATATGAGCCACATTCACCTGGAAAGTCTGGAAAGAAAATCTCATTCAAAGTATTAGAATTTAACGCCTGAATTTCTCGAGAGAATGAGATAAGACAAATGTCCTTGGTTTATTACTTTTTTAAAGTAATTGTTCGGTGCTTTCATGCCCTCAACTTGATAGGAAAGAGGACAGTGGATGGGGTGGGGAGTAACACAGAAAAAAAATGAGACCACACGCTGGATTTGTACCCAGGCCACCCACACAAGGGTGAACCTCTTGGGGCGCACCCTGGACCACTGGACCATTTACGCTCCATACTTTTTTGATTTCATGCTCTAAGACATTATTATTTCAGGAAACTTAAATCCCTCTGACCCTCAATTGGCCAATTTCTACTTTCACTCTTTAAACTCTATTCAGGTGTCATTTTCAATATCTTTGGATAAGACATTTTTATTATAGAGATCACCTAAAAATTTGCTTCTATTTCAGTTTTTGCTATGCAAAACTTAAAAACTGTACCAATAGACAGTCTGAATAACTTCCCAAAATTTAAGGAGTTGTTGCCCTACCTCTGGCTTAAGTTTTATCAAACATGAGATATTAATACTTGCTTGGATTTTAGTTTTTGCTATCTGAATAATCATATTTTGTTTAAAATTTTATTAATTTGTATTTCAAACTGTTTTTTTCCCTGTAGATTTTTGTTTTAACTATGCAAACCTTGGTTTGATGTTGGGCTGGACAATTAATCAATCTAGATTCGTGATCATGATTTATTTTAGATAGATTATGATGATAAGCTGGCGTGTGAGAACAGCCAATCAATCGACCTTTTCCTGCTCCACTTCCATTTGTAAGTTACTACAGAAGTAAACAGAAGGACCAAATGTGAAGCTGAATGTGGAGCTGAGGGGAGAAAAATATATGTTGTGTAATGTCCTTTTGATAATGATACTGTTTACGTTTTAAGGAGTCTCCTTTATTCTTAAGGGGACAGTTAGTTTACTTAAGGTCTTGCATACGTGCAAAAATTTTGCTTTGTTATTTGCTTTGTATGTCAATAAACTGTTGAACTTATCAAAGAAAAAAAAAACATCTGTTTTTCTTTTTAGTTTTGAATACAGATGCTTAAAATTGGCAGTTTAAAAACAACACAAAAATTGTGATAATAATCGAGATCTGATGATGTGAAAAAATATATCCTGATCATTTTTTTAACCATATTGCCCAGTCTTAGTTTGATGCGGGAACTAAATGAATGCATATGCACAAACTTCTTCACCAGTGTGGTTTGAAACCAAGACTTAAGAGAGGAAATGTCTACAGGTGCCACCACCTTCACTACATGTAGTGTGAGGGCAGTGAAACACTCTCTTATTGGTCTGAATTTGACCTGGAAGGGTTAATCTGCAGCAGGACAAAGGCTTCACTGCCCATAACTGCCTTGTGAGTCACATAGACCAAATGTTAACCAGGGCCCAGCTTTCTGAGTGTTTAATCCTCCTTTAAAATATAAAAAGATTGTAAATGATGCTGAAGTAACCCTGAGCTTATCAAAACAAAGAGAAGAAAGAATGGTCTGCTGACTTGGACGTGAGAATAGTGCAGACATAAAGCCGTGAACCCAGTTTGACCCAAGCAGCAGACATTCATTGTAGCTTTCTACAATAAATATCTATTCCACAGAGACTCATCGGGTGTCACCTCTGATTTTCTTTGAGTGCTGTGACTCATATTCTTCCATATCAGTGAGCCCTGAAACATTTTCCATTCCTCTTATAAATGAGACCGATCTCTCTGTATTGTTTTTTTTTTTGCTTTTACAATGTAAAGCTCCAGCCAGAGCGTGTGTTTGTGCTCACACTGCACATGTCCACGAGCAGATGTATTTTATATGGAAAGAGCTCGAGCTGAAAATGTGTCTGAGATGTCAGAAATGTCTCCTGAGACCAACAGAGGAGAGCTCACTGTCTCTATTTCTCTGTTAACCTCTCACTTTGGATTACACCTTCCTTCTGAGATCTCTCTGTCTGTCTGTCTGAGTATCTCTGTGACATTTACTCCCTGATCTCTTTCCATATGCTCTTCAGTTGCATGTGTCCTTCGCTCCTCCTCCTCCAGCTCACTCAGTCGTTCCAGGAACATCACCCATGCCAGGTACCGCCGAGTCTTAATTTAAGCAGCCACAATCCCTCATAACGCTAACGGCTATTATCGTGAAGATGTATGGCACACGCCAGAGAAACACAGCCCTGTCCCGCCAGCGTCGCACACCCTGTGTTTAATAGTTTAATAGTTTAGTAGGAAAGGACGTGGGGACAGTTTGGCAGCACTGGCTGAATTCAGGAGAAAAACATTCCTCCACAATGTGTTTTTCCATAGAAGAAACAGAAAAAGCTGCGTATGCAACGCTGGCATTAGCTGTTTCTTTTTTCTTGAAACAGTATTACAATCTTAAAATGTCATTGGGATAAATATTCGCCTGACCGCGCTTTAATACTCTGCAATTATGCACAGCCCATTGACATGTAGCTGCGCCGTATGCCTGTGTGTAGATGAATGTTCCTCTTCACCACAGCTGGATACACTGCAATTATACTCTTACGATGGTGTCGTGTATGGTTGTGTGCATGTGGCTGTAACTCTATCTACTTCTGTCTGTCTGACTCTGCACTTTGTGGTTCCTACAAGCCAATATGATGTAGAGAAGCTGAAATACAAATTGATTTTACATCCAATCTGTCTTCACAGCTACCCCATACTGATACCCTAAAGCCTGAGCTCTCCAATGGAGCCTGAAGTTAGAGAACATAGTTTTCCATAAAAGGAACAATTACTGTATTTCTTTTAAATCCACATGGCAGCACACCTCCCTCCTTCTCCCCCCTGTCTGCTCTGTCAGACTTTATCTGACAGGGCTGCATGAAGAAAGCACACAGTCAATTTGTGTGACTGTTCTTCTACCTGTTGCTGACCTTTACATACACACACACAAACACAAACTCCTTGGAGCAACTAGCAGCATACTGCAGGTTCTCACACATGCATCAGCATTGTATGACATATTTACATAGAAGATGTGGGCTCAGGTGACATGATGGTTACACTATAGAAAATGTTGTTTCCTGCCTTCTGCAATGTGAGTTATTTCTCTGAACTCTTTTCTGGTTTTGAGTCTTATGAGGATTAGATAATCCATCATGTTTTAATCCTCAGAGCATGTTTGCTGAATTTTGGTTGTGTATTTCATTACTTCAATCATGTGTTTATTGAGACTCCTAACAGATTTTGGATGTTCAAAGATGGGTTAACCTCCCCAGTGATTTTCAAAAACAGAAACTGTTATGTATATTTCAGGGATTTGAACTGGTTCCCCAAACAAAAATGAACCAGGAACTTTTGATTTTTTAAAGTTACAGTTTTAATGCCGGTTTCCATTGTTCCATACATTTTTTTGGTTCTTGAAATGTGTGTCATGTTGGTCGTGTAGCTGAAACGCATCCACTTCCTGTGTTGCCTCATGCCTTGGCAAAGCTGTGCCAGCCACCGGGCAGAGTAGAGAGTATTCAATAGCTACTATAGCACATGAGAAGTGATCTTGTTCATTTTACCGGTAAAACATTTTTAAACCTCTGTTTAAAAGCCGAATGGTTGCTTGAAGTGTAAACAAGAGGCAGAAGCAATTTCAGTCACACTGGTGAGACTTCTGGAGTAAGCTGGGATACCATGCAGATAAGAGTTGAGTCTTTTGCCAAATCTGCTGATCACTCAAAATATATGCAGGCAAGTATGTTGAACATAGAAAAGGTGAGGTAGTTTGTTTGTAGGAATGATATCGTACTCTCCTCTGATATGCAAATAAATCAAGAGTTCTGCCATCAGTAATGAATTTACCTCAATATCAGCCCCTGATAATGCACAGGCCTGGTGACTTAGAGTGTTTATTGTGAGGAATAGCAGCCCACCAAAAAGTCATGATGCTACACCTACCAGCTATGGCTGATATTGAAGTATATTAACTGGCTCAGGAATTCAATTTTTTTGGCTTTAACTGGTTCAAGAATGTAAATTTTGACATGAAATCCAAAACCTAAACTGTTACAATACTGTGTATGTTTGGAAAGAACTGATTGGGAAAAAAAATCTGGTTGATGAAATCTACATGTGGGTACGCAAATGTGAGACTCCATGTAGTGTCCTGTTGAGCCACTGAGAAGGTAATTGTCTAGCATTCAGTACAAGAGAGACTGATTCAGACTCTTTACTCTTGTTTGTGCATTTCTTTTGTTTGTTTCTGCTATGCGTGTGTAGCTTCTTCTTATAAACAGAGATATTATCATCTGAATGGTAGACGTTATCACAGAGACTCTGCTTAGGTGACTCCCTTTGAACCAGACTGTATTTCCAGAAACTCCAGCAGATGATCTTCCACTTTTACTCGTAACACATGTGAGAGGTTAACTCCGGACAGTATCCAGACTGAGGTTTCTGGACACGGCTCTCCTGAGAAAACAGCTCAAGATAACACTTCAGCCTCATCATATTGTTATTGACAGGAGGGAGTCTGTAACCTGAGCAGGTGTAAAACAGACTGCCAAACAGATCTTCTGTGTGTAGATAAACTCATTAGACTGAAGTGGATCAGCAGATGCTGAAGGTGGTGGAAAGCTTTACAGAAACTGGTCCTTTGAGCAGAAACTGGATCAGGTGTGACAGCGACGGCTTTGGAGCAGTGTCAGGGTCAGTCTTGGTGGCCGCGGTACAACAGGCAGCCAGTAGCTGGCCTTCCTGCCACCTGATGTGTGACAATCCAGGACAAGAAAACCTTACACCCCTACAGCACCTCGGGGAGGTTTTTAGAGGAGCTGACCTCTGCTGGGTCCTGTTATGGTCCTTTCTGTCCGCGAGGAGATGGAGGAAGCAGGAAAGAGGAACCGTTCTGTTCAGTGAACCATGTGAGCGCTTTAGAGCATGACATGGTTTTTTCCATTTTTCTTTAAGGGTGCCTTGTAGCCCACAGATATCTTTGCTGCTCTGTCCAACCAAATCCCACCTTTATTATTTCTAAATGAATAAATAAAGTTTAAAAAACATCACAATAGTTTTTTAGCCTTCGTGACTCAAGTGGTTCTTGACTTATACTTTTGAGTTTATTCCCAAACGGCTTTATTTCCTGTTAGCAGCTCAGTTTGCAGCCCCCCTGACCGCACTGCAAAAAATTAAATCGAGCAAGTGTTTTTAACTTATTTTCATTAAAAAACATCTCCTTACTCTTATTATTAGCCACATTACCACACAAGTCCAGAAGCACGTCTTGTTTCAAGTTATAGAATTAAGTATCAGTTGCTTGTAACAAATGAAGAAAAATCTGCCTATGGGTAAGAAAGAATTTCCTTGTTTTAGGATATTTTATTTAAAGAGACTTGATGAGTGAGTGTTTCTTATCCCATTGACAGTTTCTTTTTCACTCATTAGAAGGAACTCAGACATCATTTTCATCTTTACATAACTTGAACCAAGACATTTTTCTGCACTTGTGAGTTAAATGTGGCTCATATTTAGACTAAAAAGACATTTTTCAGTAAAAGTAAGGCATAAACACTCACTTGGATTTCAGTTTTTGCAATGTGAGAGACATAGGTTTAACATGAAAACTCTTCTGAAGTGTTTTTCTGCACAGTTTTTTGTTGTAAAGGAGAAAAAGTCTTACAAAAACCGTAACTGTTCTCTCTTGATATCAGTGTTTACTTGAAATCAAGCTAGTATTGGCTCAGCTCACAGCCTCTGCTTGTCTCCTATTTCTGTGAGGGGCTGTCTGTGAGTACTGAGGTTTTAAGAGAAGCATGGAGTTCAGGCTTATGCTGGTTTGAATCTGCAGTTTGTTTTGAGTTTTGGAGAAGTGGGAGACTTTTGGTGAAAGTTAAACTTAGTATCTTTTAACTAAGTCTTACTTTTTGGACACTGATGCAAGTAAAAGAGAATAGAAAGATGAAATGTGACTCGAGGTCTTGTTGACTCGTGGTTTGAATGTTTTATTTTGACTGATCAGCCTGTCGGAGATGAAAACTCTGTTTATTAAATTATAATCTAAAAGCGCATTTTTGATTTGTTGACAGAGCGTCAGAAACCTCAGGTATTCAGGTGTTTTCACTGTCGTTCATGCACCTCCTGACACTGTTTTTCCTCTTTGTAACCTCATTAACGTCCAGCTGAGTGTCAGACGACTCCACCCGGGCTTCACCCCTGCGGCTGGACAGACAGGCTTGTTTTTGAAATGTTAGGAAGAAAAAGTCGTCTCCACCTCCCTGTTTTCATCTTTCCACCGATCAATCCATCACCTGAAGCTGTTTTCTCTTTAAATACTGACTCAACCTCAGGTTTCACACTCAGAACAAGACTAAGCAGACACAGGCAGTGTCTCCTGACCTTCATTCATCCAGCTCATTGTGAGAGAGGTGTCTCCGCTCCTGCAGTACAGACTGTGTCCACTAGATGGCGGCAGAGGCGCATGAAGTCAGAGAGACAAATTTAATGCAGTTGAGGTATATCCCTTCTCTTGTGCACATGCTGAAGTGTCCCTTCCTTTCCCCTGGTGACCATCTGATACTGTGTGATTTGAACAGGCAGAGTGAGAGCATCCTAACGGTGAGGAATGTTTCTTCAGCTCCGTCTCTTACGATCCTTTTGGGTCTTTTAAAACAGTCCCAGGTGTTCCAGACTCTGCGACATGCATCCTGGCCCTCAGAAAACTCCTCAGATGGAAAGATGGATCCTTCCTCAGATTGGGGAATAAGTGCTTATTCCCTTTTGCATTCAACAAAAGGCAAACGACTGATATTACAGCTCGGCATACCTTCTTCATGTCCCTTGTCTTTTCTTTGGTCTGTCATTCTAATCACACAGTCTTATGACTAAACCGTGCTCTGTGAAACACTGAACTGATCTGCATGGGTCAGTTCACTTGGCACGAGCTCAGTGGCTGTAAGGTTTGGTCCCCTGTTCAAACCGGCCTGCTGGAGAGATTTTGTGGTCAACGCTCAAGGCGCCGCTGCCCTTCTCTGCTGCTCCTCTTAACCTATTTTATTGAAATATGCAAAGGGTTGAACAGCACTGAACTCAGATTTCACCAGGGGTTTCATCTGTCCTTTATGCACATGCAAAGCTCATGCAAACTACGGATGAATCTGGTCTGCAAATTGGCGCTGGCGTGACACACTGGCAGGGTTCGGGATTTGTCTCCCAGATCTCCTCTGGTTGGAAAATCGATCCTTTCTTTAGTGCTGTTTGATGAATGCACCACATTTCGTACATCTCAATCCAGATGAAAATACTCTCTTTCTGATACACTCTCTACAGCAGTTTGCTTACCTGCTCACTCAGGCATCTCCTGGACTCTATTGTCTCAGAAGCTTTTTCCACAGAGCTCCACCTGGGGTCAGCGGGGCCCAGAGGTGAGTTCACACCACGGTTTATGTCAGACAGGCGTGGTGGTGTTTTTCTGCGTGGGCTGCTGTCTTGGCAGGTTTAAGCCTCCACCTTTTTTTTTGTCTTTGTGTGTGTGTGTGTGTTTGTGTACACATCCAGTCCAACTCTTCAGGAAATGCTCACCCCTGTGCAGCTGTCACTGTGGGGGCTGAGTGAGAGATTCTTTGCAGATAATGCCTCAGTAATGAATTTCCGAGCTGCTTTGGTCTGCTGAAGTGGACGTGAAGTCAGACACATTGATGGAGGTCCCACTGAACTGTGCGGTTGTAGGTGTGATTCCAGCCGGAGCTGCTTTTTACAGCACTTATCAGCATGGGAGGGACATAATGAAGCTTATCTCTCCGTAGGTGTTCATTGTGAGCCTTTTCTTCCACTGAAGTGATCCACTAACAGCACCCTGAGGCCTCTTAGTTTAGGTAACCATGTTGGCCTGAGACTCAACACATGAGAGCTGACATATCATGGATCATTAAACTGTGTGTGCTATAAAGATCTGGAGGCTGAGCAGTAATTGTTTCCACTCTCTCCCTCTCTCACATCAAGCTTTTGTGGTGGCGGTAGGGTTGAGCTGGACTCATGGACCTTTCTAGTGGACTTTTAACAGAGATTGATGACTGTATAAAGGTTAAGAGGAGCTGGTTGTCTGGTTTACACTCAGGGGAAATGAGCCTCCTCTGAGACCTTCCACTCATACACAGATTTTGGCTCGGTGGCAGAAGCTTGAGCTGTTGAAGACAACAGACAGAACCATTTCCTCACAGCCCCCAGCTTCATTTTACAATGCATTAATTGTGGGGCTGAAATGAGTCATGTTCAAAATAATGTAAACATTTGAGTGATTCTGTAATTAGAGCTACATTTCAGATATACCAAAGAGTGAAAAAAAAATCTGTGCTTGTTTGCTTATTCTATTTGTTTGCGTAAATACCTGGAGTACACACGATTCAATAACTGGCAAGCTTACGCTCTAATGAATTCTTAAATATTTAAATCAAAATCAACATCTGGTTTGTTATTTTATCAACTGCGCTACAAACAAATGTTGCTTCATAGACGGAACGAATGAAGGACTATGTATTTGATAAAACATTTGTTTGCACGCTTTTCAGTCTGGGCTTTTGTAGTTGTCTATCTGACGTCTTTGAAAAGAACATTTTTAGCTAGATTATGGATATTTTCTGGGGAACTATCAGCCAGGGTGACTGTTTATTCAACATAAATCCATATCACACTAAATTTAGAGTTATTCAACATTATTATATTGCTCCCTAGAAATGTTCCTCATCATTTATATCACAGTTCAGTCAAAATTTAAAAGAATTATGGCACAAAAATCGCAAATTGAAAGGACACATTTGGAAGAGAAGAGACAAACTTTTCTCTGTAACACAAACTTAAGTGATGGGTAATGCAGTTTATTTTATTCTTCATTTTTGGCCCAAGTGCCAACGACAGAACTTAAAAATGTCACCACCCGACCTTAACCATCTCATATTTCTGTGCATTTTCTCTATATTTTGGTAATTTTAACATTGCAAGTGATAACACGGGAAATGTTGATCATACAATTGACAAAAAAAAAACAAATATTGGGCACCATGTACAGACGTTCATTTAGATGAGGAGGAGTTGAAACATACCACACTTTCTTTAAAGTTTCCACCAAAAAGGATCTGTCCTTAAATGATTTGGGTGACTTTGGAGCAAACCATTGCTGTTTTTTTCTCAATTTTTCATTGAGTAACACAGTTGACACAAATTTATCAGATATATACTAACTATGTCAATAGTTTTCTAAAACAGCTTTATCATGTTTGCATGATTAGTAAAAATAAAAAAAACCTCAAAATTTTACACACAAACACGATTCTGTTGTTAATTCTGAAGAGCAAAGTTGACATTAAGAATTGGACAGCACAAATACTGCAAATTCCAACAATACTTGACTTTTTTGGGTAATAAATATAGAATCTATTTACTTTATTTAGTGAATGAAAGTGAAATATCACCCAAGTGACCCAACATAAAATTGGTTATTGCTTCTATTAATATTTCATACATTGATAAATACACCCCATGGACTTAAATTGTACCTCTAGAATTACTCAATTACTTTTTCTGTCAAGATCACAAACTGAACTGTAGTATATCTAGTTATGTCTCACTAAACTACATTTGGACTGTGCATAGGCTGCTTTTATAAAGCCAAAGCTCTTTACATTCAGCAGAAACTCAACAACCCTTAAATGTGACATCTATGAACGAGTGGATTTGTCATGATGTAAGAGTTTAAAAAAACACACGAGAGGACATAAGACCAGATTAAAAATATGAGGAAGTGTGGAGAAAAAAATATCGTAAAAATTGTGCAGAATGTAGGATAAGAAATATTCAAGGCCAGACTTATTGTTCTCAGGTCAAAATAGTCTGAATATGGAGAATAATCCTGACAAAACCCAGGTCCTGATCTTGATCCTGACATGAAAGTGTACTCACATTTTTTCCCATATCGCCCCCTAATGGAGAATATTTTCATTGGTCAGAAGCAGAGTTTGCTGATGTAAAGCACGAAACACTGCAGAAAACTGAGCACTTATTATCTGGTATGAAGAGAAGATGATGGAACTAGAAGGTTTGAGCAAATTTAGAGACTGTTTTTACACAAATCACTGAAAGAAAGAGTGATCAAATAGAGTATTCAGATGCATAATTTATTCCATGTACTGACACGTTCATCCAACAATGTGAGTTTTCCAAACCAGTTAAACTTTGAATAACCATTAAGTATTTATTGTGTGTTACTGTGTGTGTCTGTGTGTCTTCATCCAGTGCAGGGGCAGTTTTCAATGAGCCACAGACTTTTATTTGTGTCCGACATCCTCTTTCTTCCTGCTCCTGCTCTATCTGGCTTTCCAGATGAGCGCCGTTATTTACGAAGCGATGCTTTTCCACCCCTGTTTGATTTCTCACAGGTCCGTTGCATTTGCTTTGCTTACTTTTCCTCAGCAGATAAAGTTTCCCTCGTTTCCGCTGGAAGCTGAATAAAGTGTGGGATAGCTCGTGTATGTGTGTGTGTATCTATATGTGTGTGTGTGTGTGCTGTATATGTGCTGCAGGTGAGGTTGTGTTGGCTCGTGTACAAAGAAGGATGTTCAAGCAGCTTAGGGAAAAAGTGTTGGGTTGTAAACACTCAGAGTCACACACACCCAGTGAGTCATTCACTGTCAATCGTTGGCTCAGCTACACACAATCACATATATGTGCAAGTATGGTTGATATTCATTTCCATGACTACATGTAGCTAACACACACTCACAACACAGGATCTGACTGACACACACGTGCATGTGGCCGTTGGTCCATTTGACAAGTAGGTCCTAAAATCTTGTTCTCTTGCAGGGCTCCATGGCATAAAGCCCGGTCTCTTATTCAGCCCGTCCCTGTGGAGGAGCTACCGAGGAGCTACTCTGACGCCCTGCTGCCATTTTCCACAGCCTGAGGGGAACCAGGAAGCAGCCGGCAGGAGCCATGCCTGCCCTGGCCACTGGAGCCGGCCACGAGCCAGGTACAGATCTGCAGCCAAGAACACAGTCTGAAATACAAAACCAGTAAAATACACTTGTTAAAAACGGGCCGTCCAGAAAATATTACTAAGGTATTTTGGTGCTTTCACATTTTATGTTCATCTTCAACTTACTCCAATTCAAACTTTACTTTAGACCGAGGGTCCAGAGAAAAGACAGAACATAACAGGGAGTGATAACTAAATCGCAGGAGAGGAAATAGATAGAGCTGCACGTCAGAATAGAGCTGGATTTTGATTAAACCAAGATTATTTTACTCCCAGAGGCAAAAATGCAGGTTCAAGTCCAGCCTGTGGCTTATTTCCTGCATTTCAATTCCCCACCAATCAATCCACTATCCTGTCCTGTCTAATTAAAGTCATGAGGAAAAACAACAACAAAAAACCCAAACATAATCATGTAACAGAATTTTTTGGGATACAATAGTTCAGCACATAGCACTAGAACACCACCATTTCCTTAAGGTTTATTAACTCTGTAGGTGTGTCAGCATGAACAGATCAAGCACAGTGAAAATGAAGTTCAAAATCACCTGTTTATTCATGTATTCATTTTTTTAAAGTTATTTATCTGGTTGTTTCATGCCTTTAATGAAAGGACAAGACAGGAAGTAAAGCAGTATACGGTTTGACAGTCTGGATTGATTTACTGTGAAGAGGCCTCAGGCTAGATTTGACCCTGGTAACCTGCTCATCAACCTCATGGGGCGATACATCGACCACTTAGTCATCTGTGGCCCAACCCAATTCACTTTTGTCCATTTGACAGTCTGTAGATACACAATGTTACGACCTGGTTGTAAACAAAAGTAGTGTAAAAATCCTGGTGCTGTGTTGTGTCATTAGTTGAATTATTTATTACAAAGGAAATAAAAAAATTGCAGTTTACAGGATTTGAGGCGACAAAGCAAACAAAATATGTGTTTGTAACTCAAACAACCCAAAGGAATTAATGAAAAGAGACTCTAAGATGAGCAAAAGCTTCCTACAAATGAACTCAGACGAAACCGAAGTTGCCTTTGTAGTTAAGGAATAAAAGAACAATTTTAGAAGTTTACAATGCAGCACCCACACCCACACTCAAACATTACAATTTAGTGTCTGAATCAACACAGATCTGTGGATGAGACTAAACTGGTTGCATCTAACCACAGGATGGTCAACATGGTGGAGGATTTACAGTCATTTAAATCCCAAATCAAGGAACTGGGAAGAGCTGATTTGTAATGTTAATATGGACTTAAGAACTGCTTTGAAATGCAAAATAATGACATTTAAAAGATGTTAAGATTAGAAGATTAAAGATCAGTTCAGGTTCACTGGTTTCTGCACATCATACTCCACCGAGCAGAGATGTTTAAGATTAAAAACAGAGTCTTTAAAGAGGCTTTAAGTGACGTTTCCCCTGACTAAGGGAAACACACCAATGCGGATATTCACTCACTGTCAACTTAGGCTGAACGATTTTAGAAAAAATTTACTAATTCTGATTTTAGGCAGATAAAGTGATATCAGTTTGATTCATGAATTTCTTCAAATCAAGGTTGAGTGGAGTATTCACAATGTACAGTAACATTTACGAGCTTAACAGAAAATCAAATCATCAAAATATCAACAGCTTTTACTCTAATGCAAGAATGAAAACTGAAGGTACAAATTATTTCCAACTTTTAGATAAAAGTAAGTAAATATTTTAAGATAAAAAATGGAAACTTTGAGATTTAAAAACAGAATTCTTAGACGAAAGTTAATGTTTTGTGACAAAAAGTCAATATTTTGAGTTAAAAATTCCAAATTTTAAGGAATGCATTCATGTGAAAAAAGTTAAAACTTTCACATATAAGTTAAAATTTCAAGATTGAGGTCGAAGTTTAAGATAAAAAAAGAGATAAAATGCTTACAGTTTGAAATACAGGCACAAAAAGCTTCTTTTTGACTCTTAACTTTAAAAATGATGTAGTGCAAAATATCCCTAACTGTGTTAAGTTAAAAAAGATCAGTAAAATGCCAAACATCAAACAATAACTTAAGTTAAGTGATAATAAAAACAACAAAATTCCACGATTCCAAGGAAAAAAAGGATCTTTCCCTACATTCTTACATTCAAAGGATGAGAGTATATACAGCTAACACACAGATCCTTGGTAAAAAAATACTGCAGCTTCGTCAATCACATGATCACGATGTCTAAAATTGTGATTTAGATCAGAAAATGATACATTTTTCAGCCCTAATGTCAACTCACAGTTTAACAACCGACAACAAAGTAAATTTTTATGTGTACTGTCACTTTAAATTTATTTGCTCTGTCCTGAGGAGAGTGTGTGAGTGAGTGAGTGTGGATGAGAGAGTGATGTAAGAGTGAGGGGCACGTCTGGCTTGTCAACACTGATACAGCTGCCAGAAACCACCACCTCTACCCTTCAGGATCACGGTCCTACACTCAGAGGGGCTTAATGCTTGGCTGCATCATCACCACACACACATACACATATACACACACATGTGCAGAGGGCTTGACCCAGCTAGAGCAGGATAGTAAAAGGACAAAAGGAGGACAGACATTAAGTCCTGCTCTAATGGATAAAGAGTGTGTGTGATTCTGCGTCCAGACTTTTAACAGAGTTACTGTAGCCCCCGTCATCCTGGAAATTCGTGCACAAAGTAGAAAGCCAGACCGTCAATTACGATTAGAGTCATTTCGGGCAATTACCGGCAGGGGCTCACGTTTCCAAATAAAACACGTAAAGATTCCTCCGGCCCATCTCCTCCGCTCCCCAAGTGATGGTCCTGTGAAGCTGTGTGTGCAGGTGAAACATGATGAACGCCGTGGATGAACGTCAGGTCACTGATCTGGAGTCACAAATGACTGTGGGCACCGCGGCAAAAAGAGGGCTGGGCGTGGTACCAACGTTTACGCTGAGTACAGCTAGTGTTACACTTAACATCATAATAATGCTGTTTATTTAAAGGACCAGGCTGCATGATGGAAAACCTTTGGCATTTGTGGCGCGCAGAGAGAGGGAAATAAGTCAGCGTCTTCTCTTCTTGGATGACTTTGATCTTTAGAAACACTGTATAGACACTTGCTCCATTTTTCTTGCCAATGTGTCATTTCTGAGACAATAGTGAAATATTTTTGGATTACCAGCATGTTTGTCAGTTTACTGAGTATTTGGGCTGGAGGACGGCTCTACTTTTTGATGTGAATTTAACTCTAATATGACAAATCACTGGATCATTGTGTCTGCAGCTGTGGTTTCTTTGCAGCAGTGCTTCAAACCATGAGTAAGAGCAAACTGATGCTCACCACAAGCACTGTTTATAAAGCCCCTTTGTACAGATAAAATGCATTTCAAAGTGCCTTATGATGTCTGAAAAATACTACCATTAGAAATCAAACAACTGCAAAACATGTATAAAGGAAGATTTCAGGATAGAGACTAATACCCCCCTATTAAATGTTTCTCTTAAAACAGTTTAAGAGTTGAAAATAAGCTGAATTATTACAATTATAATGTATCAATTATATTAAAGATTATACATTGTTAAAAATACAATAATTCAGGATACAAATAACTGAGGTACTAAAACGTTAAAAATAGAAAAATGTGTTGAATGCAGAATCCTTCAGGATCACATAGATGTTAACTGTGGTACTATTTTTCTGCTTGTTCCTATATTTGTTTAGTTTTATACATATTATTCTTTGAAAGTGATTCTATCCTTGCTTCTCGTTGGGCTGCTGAGGCGTAAAGGACTATGACCTGATCTTGATTTTTCTTTTTGTGCACTTCACTCGCTCACAGTCCAGCTGGCAGATTGAGACGGGAGAATGATGAGAATGAGATTGGAGTTGAGGCAGTGGAAAGCAGTGGACTGTTTCCTGCAGTTGCATGCAGATTTATGCTTTAAATCATCGATGAAGTCTGTGTTATTATGATATGACTGAGGATAAGTTTGGGGACCGTATTATTGCAGCTATGAGAGCAATGCTACTTTTAAAACTCTCTCTCTCCCTCTCCATCTCTCCATCTCTCTCTCTAACTCAAATTACCTGAGTATGCAATCTTGTCACAAGGGAACCACTTTAGGTGTTATACAAAAAAATGAAAAAACTTCAACTTTTGGAACATCTTTACTCCTTAACATACATTTCTTTACAGTCATATTTGTCTTTTCTTGCTGAATGGTTGCTGCCAGACACGTCAGAGCTCCTTCTTTGAAAGCTGGGCCACATTTGTTCTGAAGAAGGTGGACGTTGAAATCCTCAGTATGTCCTAAAGATGGACTTAACTAATTCTTGACCTGTTCTTTGATCCTTGATTCCTTTCTCGATCTCTGAATACATGTTGTTGTGTTGACAGCTCTTTAGCCAAGCAGCTTGTTGCGTCTGTCCCATGTTTAGATGAATACGCCGCATGAGGTTCTACTTCTGAAGAACAGTAACTTTCTCTTTAGACATGAGACGTGTGATTCCTCTTGAACTTCGCAGAAAAGCTCATTCTCTCACTTCTCCTGAAACACTCTGTGCCTGACATCAACCTTTCCTTTGGCCTCTCAAAAAGACAATTGGGTTAAACAATGTTTTGAGAACATTGGCAGCGTGGCAAATGTTTGGGGTTTTTTTCTGCTTGGGCTCATGCCATTATCAGCTGTGTTCAGGGTCAACTCTGAAATCAGATACTTCTTCCTCAGTCCCAACAGCAGACCAGGCCATGAACGTGGCAGGCTGAATTTCACTAAAAGTTGATATCAAGTGGCGTACTGTATGACATGAGGCTGTGGGCCATGAGTGGAGACCCCCTGCCTTAGACCCCCCTTTGGTCTTATCAAATATCTGACATGAGTCTGGTTCTGCTCAAAGTTTCTGTCTGTTAAAGGAAGTTTCTTCTTGCCACTGTAACACAATAAATGCTGGAATGGTCTCTATGCACTGTGGGTTAAGATGAGATTGGACTCCTTTTCCACTCGTATTGTTTGGATTTGTCAATACGGGGTGTCCAAGTCTCTACACAATTTAAAAGCTGCATTACAAAAGCGAGTGATAAGATCTTGATCAGATTAAAGTAATCAAAAGTTTTTACTCAATTGGATTTGTGTATTTCAGTATCCTGTTGATAAAAGAAATTCTGTTAAATGAACCCCCAAAAAATGACTGCTCCTCAAGAAGAGGCATAACGTGAGTCGTGGTTTATTGTGGCTTTATATGTACGTAGCAGGGTATTTTCAAGAACAAATATCTCCCCTCATTTGTTTTTAAAAATACTTTTTGTCCACACCTGATGGCTCACAAAAAAAAAAGAAAAAAAAATGCCTGCACATTACTGGACAAATCTTTAAAAAAGTGCGGCTCTAAGCATCCTAGACCCATGGGTAGCAGTGTTTTCTGAACATGAAACCCCTGCCAGCAAAGTAGAACAAATCCCCATCATTCTGTTTTTTCTGCCAGAGATTCAAACATGGTGCCGGGATCTTATGTTTGGATCGATGAAAAGGTTTGATCTTCAACACTAGTTATAAGATGCACTTGAAGAAATAAAAAAGCAAGAAGTGTTTGCATCAATGTTCAAACTAACTATAGTTAATGTCAATGGCGTTCTTTTATTGTTCAAGCTGTCATGTTTGTGACCCAAAAACCCTGGTCACCGATGTACACACAAAAGACGGTGTTTTCAGAAAAGATCATTTTTAGTGAACTGCAGTTTTGTGAGGATGACGGGTGTAAACGTATATAAATGTATACGGTTTCCAGATATCCGGCCACGTGTGGACTTGACTTCAAACAAAATCAGATAGGCAGAGTCAACAAAACTACAGATTGATGTTACAGATGTTGAGTTATCTAACAAAGATATGGGACATCACTGATCTAAAGAAAAAGATCACAAATGACATTGCCACCATTGATGTGGCCTTGTGACTGCAAACGTGGCAAGAAATCGAGTACCATCTTGACATGCTTCATGCAATTGTGTCCGTATAGAGATGCATTAAATTAGCTCGAACAACTGCAATATCTACTCCTCATTTTGTAACATTTGTCACAGGTGTATTATTCAGTTGCTCTTGTAGAATATACATATATTTTCAATTGTAGAGAGACTTTATGGACTCACTGTATAACAGGAGCAGGTCTAGACTTGCTGTTTTTGTGAAGTGTCTTGAGATAACATTATGTGTTTTGGCCTAATAAAGATTGATTGATTATTGCAGGCCACAGCTTTTTTGTTACAGCTGTTGCCTGTAAAGTCAATAATACTTATACTTGGACTCCAAAAGCATACAAAAACACTTCTCAGACCAAAATTTAGTCCCATAGGTACACATTATGCTCATCTTGTGCAAAACCTGCAACTGCAGATTATAAAAATGTCTCATCTTGCTTTTATTTTATGGTTACAGACCTTTTGTGGTGCAGAGGACTTCGTTGGGATGTGCGTAACGTGCAGGTTCAGATTCGAGTTTGTCCACATCACCAACAGACGAACTCTCCAAGTACTTGTCGAAGTTTGGCATGTAGACAGCAACACCTCAGCAGAGCAGCAGAAATCCACACAGACAAACAATACCTCCTACACGTGTTGACTGCCAATAAATACAGAGACATTACAACATCCTACCAGTACCTTCTGTTTTTCAGGGGAGCAGCCGTGTGCCGACTCAACACCAGCCTCACCACAAACTCACAACTGAAGAAATACTGCACATGCTCCAGTAACATATTGGGGAAAATATTATCATTAATTTAACTTTTCTTTAGTAGCAGCTCTCCTGTTTTATTACCACCTTTGGAGACGGTGTGAGTGTGTACGTGTAGATCTTATTAAAACGTTCATTATTGGACTGTTTGGAGAGCAAATATGAGTGCAGGGCACATGTAAGATCATACCATCTCTCTCTCTTTTCCTCTCTTCATCTCCGCCCAAATAAACAACAGGCCGCTGTGTGAATTAGTTTCTAATAACTGAGACCAAAAAAGTGAGAAAATAAACATATGAAACAATAAAAGGTTGGAAAATGGGTTTAAAATATGAGTGCGGTGAATGTTGGAGCAGCTGACCTGGCGATAGGGTTACTGTGGACTTAATTCACTGTGTGACTTCTTGGGTTTAATAAATGCTTTGGAAACAGATTAATGTCAGGGTTTTAGTTGATGATGCTGGCTCGGCTCATGGTGTTTGAAACATTAAGTCTGAGCTCGTCCAAAAGCTACCGCCATCCTTCACTGTTCAGAAAACTCTGCCCCACATTCAGGACGCAGTTGTGTGAGGTTTTGTTGGCCTCTTCTCTTCAGATCTATTGCACAAACACACATTAATTCATTCTCAAGGAAGAAAGCCAAGACGGGGAAGAAAATGAGGTTTTAATTCTGCAAACACCTCTCAGGGCTGATAATGAGGAGCCAGCTCTGACAGACGTTTGGGTGATAAGTCAAAACTCAGATTAACATGAACGCTGAAACAACAGGAGCTCTCCAGTGGAGCTCTGCAGGTCTCCTCTCTCCTCCAGACCTCTGCTGTTTAGTCATTTTGCCTCCTGTTCAGCTGTGCTGCAGTTTTTGTTGTGGGCTCGGTCGAGGATAGATAACTGTCCCGCCTCCGCTCATTTTGGCTCAGCTCATCTCGGTTTATTTCAGCTCCCACTCAGGGATCTTCAGACAGACAAACCCAGCCCACTCCCTCTGTCTGTTCCACACTATTTATCTCTCTGCTGAACTCCACAAACTGCAAGGTCAAGTTTCTTTCTCTTTTTTACACTGTGTGGATGTCTGTGTTTTGCTGAATTTATATTGTGGGCTTACAGAAATCTATACATACGCCTCCATCATCCCAGGATGTCCAGTCAACCTCAAAGACAAAACAACGCCTACACGCTGTAGAGACTCATAAACATGTACAGAGATACTTGAACACAAGCCTGGTAACAAAAAAAGGTCTTTCTCTTTTCTTCTTTTAATTATTTTTATCTCAGAATACTCCAACTTTACAACCACAAGGAGACTTATGAGCAAGTCTCAGCCTTATTTCCCTTTTTCAAGTTTTAGCAAGATATCATCTTTCAAAGAGAGGTTTTCACACATCCAGTTATTTCTTGAGGCAGGTGCAAAGGAGACTCGCATGACTGTAGCCTCGAGAAGACCTGAACCTTTGTCCACTTGCCAAGATCCAGAGGAGCTGAAATGTTGTGGGATTTACTATTAAGTGGTGGTGCTGAGAAAGAGCAGTGTGTGGGGTTTTATTGTCTGAAATTATGTCTTGGAAATCAAACTGCATGCGTCAGTTTAAGGGGGTTGTGTCCTTGTAGGAGACTTTTTCAGTGTTGGCAGCATCCACAGACTCAATTTTGATTGGCTCCCAACTTCCTCTTATTATTCGTCCCACTGGACGTTCTGCTTCCCCCACATATGATTGTTAAATATGTTTTAGAATAAGCTGTATGCTTCATACTTACCGTCCTACAACAGCTTTTGGTGGAGATGTCTTAAAACAATGGACAGAGATTGTGTTGTAACATTAGCACTATGGACCTGTGCTATTGTTGTTGATGATTAGAACATACAAGTCCCGCCCCTTCTTGATTTTTATTGATACATTATGGGAAAGTGCTATTGACAAGCCACTGATTGCTGCTTTTTGCTCATTTTAGTCACTTTTCACCCTTTTTTGCCTCTATTGGACCATTATTTTCCTACTTTCTGACTGTTTTCCAAGTTTTCATCAAATCTTCTTGCCAATTTTTCTGCTTTTTGACAATTATTTTTCCCACCTAGAACTCATTCTTATTGCTATTCCTTGCCATTTTTGCCACTTTTCACTACTTAGATTATTACTCTTGCAAATATAGTTGGTCTTTTTTTAGCAATTTGGCTCTTTGGTTGACAGGGTTAAATAACACTGGTGTAGAGCATAAAACATCTACTGCAAAAAAAAGTATGTGGTATTCTGATGCATTTCAGGACTAAGAAATATTGCACTGTCTGTGATTAGATCATCCTGCAATTTAATCTGATTTGTGACCAATTGCCGAGCCCTAGTGGTGTTCCAAAGGTTGAACCCTTTTTAATTTAAAGCTCTTTTAGCAACAATGAGGGTGTTTTTGCATTCAGGATGCTGAATTTTTGGAAACAAATAGGTGAAATGAAACAGTGCTCTGGGACATATTGAAACTCAATATGATTTTTTCTGCAAAAAACTGATCCCAATCCACCAACAATTGAAATTTAATCTGGAAATTGAGTGCCAGAGCTATGATGGGCTGCAAAGGGTTAAAGTGTGCTGTTTTTGGCCCTGAAGTTACTGACAGCTTCAGCCTTGGAGTAGACTGATAAGTCTTCTCTGTGCTTCCTGATATTATGATGAGGATGGCAAAGTGTGGAGGGTTCCAAAGAGAGTTTATCCCTTTTTTCTCACAAAGCTTTTTGTTTTTGTCTTTAAAACATTTGAATTTGTTGAATACTGTGCCACATTCATGCCAAAACCTCTTTAGACTTGACACCAGCTCAGTCCTGATTTGCCCAATCACCTGATGAGAGTTTCACAGTGATGGTAGATCGCTCTCTACAGCTGATGAGGAGCTTTTCAATTGCTCCCATTTTCTCAGTTGGATGCTGAGACACAAAACATCTGCTGTATGCCATTCA
This sequence comes from Thalassoma bifasciatum, assembly GCA_008086565.1. Classification (NCBI taxonomy): domain Eukaryota; kingdom Metazoa; phylum Chordata; class Actinopteri; order Labriformes; family Labridae; genus Thalassoma; species Thalassoma bifasciatum. The sequence continues at coordinate 113,003 of RPOG01000621.1, forward strand.
GAGGTCAGTGGACTCCTGGAGAGAGAGTGGGTGTTTGCTGCTTGTAGCCCCATTTCCTCCTTGCTGCTGCAGCGATGTGATCGGTGGAGCGGTGAGTTTGCGGGGGAGATGAGGAACGAGTCAATAACCACATTTTAAAGATGGATGTCGAGAGTCTGTCTTTATTACTGCCATCATTTAAAAATAAGGAATCGTACATTATGTTTTTTAAAGTAGAAACACTGGATAAAGCTGGGACGTGCATAAAATGGTGCCAAATCTACCTTCTGCTCGATTCAGTGAGGAAGACATTCATTAATCAGCTAGATTTTGGAACCTGTTAGTTTTGAAAGGCCGCCCTGTCTGCGCTGTAAATGATTTAGGCGATGATATGCCCTCCATGTGCTGTAACAGACACAGCATGGTGCCCCTTTAACCAAACATGAGGAACAGCGTAAATCCTCACACACACTCTTCAACAGGCACTTCTGAGGCACCCGATGCCCTTTTATTAACCTTATTAAAGTTAACCGTGTTATTGCAAAGCGTACCTGCGTGTCCTATCAAGGTTTACGGCCCCCGCTCTGCATTTAAAGATAAGGGTGGTTCAGTCATGCACAGCTGCAGAGGAGGCCGGCGACACTCGCATGAGAGACTACACATGGAAATCTTTGGAAAGGGACAACTCTTTTACCAGATACGCTAATAACTTACTGGCTGCATGTGTGCATGTTTGTGCAAGAGTGATAGATGAGTGATTCCAGCCCTCTTATTCTCTCCTGTTGGAGAAAGTGATGGCTCTATAATGATACTGAGTAATGAGATGCAGATATTTCTATGGACCCCTCTGTGACTTCACTTCATTATTGCTTCCACATACTGCTTTGTAGAATAAATGCAGGCACAGAAACACAAATCTCTGTGTAATATGAACCATTTGATAAGAATATCCTCTGTTTTTTAGCAGCACATTTTCTTCAGTCTGATTTAAAGAATCCAGAGCATCTGGCTTTGGCAGATTTTAACGGGTGGAAGACATTCAGAGGAGTTGGAGGAGGACTTTGCTGATGTCTGATGGTTAAGGGTTGATGTTCCTCTGAGAGCTTCCAGCCATTTGTCGTGGTCCCTGGTGAATAGCCATCCCTGTGCCGCAATGATACAGTACTGAAACACGAGGATTTGTTGCCACTGGAAGAGCTCCCTGTTTCCACTTACATCAGAACTAAAATTTCCACATCATTTTAGCGAAAAAGGCGAAAGGCATTTAGAGGAAGCAGATGTAAAAGAAAGAACTCCAGTGAGTGCGACTAAGAGAGAGAGAGGAATGATGACTTTTGTTGTTTGGAAATGAAGAATTCCTTTGCTTCTCTGTAGAGGTCAGATGACACGCTCCACTGTTGCCTTCCAGAGCACGCAGGATACTAAATCAGAGAGTACACTCACTTTACATTAAAGAAGCTGAGAGCAGCTCTACAGACTGTGCAGTTTTTACACTAAGCAATAGGATTAACTCTTAGCTCTGACTGATAAGGGACTTCAAATATAAATATTCTTCAAATATTGATAACTCCCAGAGAAGAATCTCAGAGATCTAGAATAATAATCAGTACATTTAGGTGCATTTTAAGAAATAAGACTATAAGCTTAGTCAGCACAAGATCAGACTATTAAAATGCATATAAACAGCTTAGTAGGACTAGGCATAGCACTATAGACATAGTTGCACAGGCGTGTTCACACTGACTGTGCAGAAAATCACTGTGCACTTTGATTTCTCAGCTTGAACACTTAAAATAGTCAAAAAAAGTTGAGTGTGGATTAGTGGACACTTCTCACCCTCAACAGTTGCCAGGTCGGGTACGTAGAGGAGGGGGCAGGAACGTTTCAAACAATGGTTGATAGTTGCAATGAATGAACAGCAGAAGAACACCAGTGAATGGTTGTGGAAGCAATTAGTGCTTCTGGTAAGTGTGAAGTCGCTGTCTTTGATTTGAGACAACACAACCCTTTAAGATTGTATGCACTTTTCTAGTTAATGTAGAGTGATGTAAGCATACCTTCGGAAGTGCATGGTTTGATACACTGTCTGATTCTCTTTTCTGCATTTATACACAGACAAGACCAGGTCCCTGCTGTGACTTCACAGTCAAGCTATAAATGACCTTGGTTGAACTGCTGTGTGCATGTTAATGAACTGGTTGTGATGGCCTCAGACTGTGCGAAACATCAAGATAATTTGAGTGATGTCACCTTTTGAATCATAAAGGGATATCATTACATTGGCATTTTATAAATGTTGTCTTCAACTGACATTGCTCTAATCTGGATACCTGCAAAAAAAATGGGGCTAAGATCATCTCCTACAACCTGGCAAACAGAAACCTTCCTCCCATCAGCTAGATCCTATCTATCCCTGCTCATGTTATTTAAAGGTTGGCAGCCTGTTATGGAGACACATATTCATGCATACCGACATTTTAGAGTCACTAATTCACCTGATAATAAGGCCCAAAGAAAAAGCCATTGGGCTGTGGAAAGAGGCTGGTAGTAAGGGTGCTATACATGTAAGGGGTGAGTATGCAAACTCCACACAGCCTGGTTGGGAATTTGTACCAGGAATATTCTAGCTTTTAGGCAACAGTGCTAACAACTGCAGTACTGTATAACCCTTATACTCATAATGCATAATCCTCAACCTTTACTTAACTGGAATAGATCAATTATGAATTTTCTTTATCTGTTACAAGTAAAAGAACCAAAGATGGAAACTGGGCTATAAGCATGTTTGATTAATCTGACAGAAAACAGGCACTCTATTCTGGACTCTGAAGCTGTTTCTTTGACTTTTGGATCCAGACCTCAAGTGGACACTCCTGGAACTGCACTTCCTCTTGCATTGGGTTCTTCTTTTAACTACAAGATTTCCAAGCACCTTGCAGTTTTTCTTGTTGTCTGACTTTTAGAGAGCATAGAACATTGTTAAACTCACAATGCTCTGTGGTTTATCTTCAACATCCTCATAGTGACTGATAAGGTCAGCCAACCCGTTAGTTACCAGGCTGGAAGAGCCAGCATTTCTAAGAATGAACAGAAGACATCGAAAAAGTTGATTTAAAGCAGAGACTGTTGCTTTAAATGATCAAATGAAAGCCTCTTGGTGGTATTGGCTTTATTCCCTCTGATATATCTGGCAGCACTGGTAGAAATAAGTAGCTGGTCATGGTTTTGGACAGAACCTTACCAGGCTTGTTCCAGAAAGTTTCTGCTGTCCCTCTGCCACAGTAAGCAGAGGTGGCAGATCATTTGGATCTGATTGGCCTGTTGTGGCTTGTGTGTTTTGTCTACCATGTTTGAGTTGATCTAAGATTAGTCGTCTTCACGTGGGCCAAACAGCGGCCTTTCATCACCACCCTGGCCACTGCCAAACTCAGTCTTCCCACAGGCTTCAGGACCTTCCATCCCAGAATTCAATGAACACAAGACTGGCACTCAACGTACTCTCAGTCCTAGACAAGCCATTCATCTTTCTGTGTTCATGATACTGTCTCTGTCATCGGCTTTCTGTCTCTCTAACCACACAGCAACTTTCCTCTACATCTGTCATTACATTATGTATTTTCTGAGTTTTGGGGGCGTAAACTTGGAGGGAAATTGATTCCAAGTTCCTTTCCCTATTGAACTACTTCAGTCTTATTCTAGTGCAGGTGCTTCCACTCAGGCCTCACTTGTCTGCGGTGTGATTGTTAAATCTGTCGTGGCAGAAACACTACCAGCTCTTCAGGTTGTTGACCCCTACTCAGACTTTATGCCTTCAATTATCTTGATTAGACTTGTACTTTTGTCTGGAGCTCTGTTTCCAACGTGCTGACAGCCCCGCACAGTGCAAAGGTGTGTCTAAGCATGGAGGAGGATGATTGAGGCGAATATGATGAAATGAAGTAAATCTTTTTTGAAAAGCTTGGTCTTTGGAGCCAAAATGATAAGGCTCTGCAACCTTGAGTTTTTGCCCCCCTTTAGACGAGGCAGAATCTCAGTGAGGGCCCTTAAATGACACGCAGCAAGAGTTCATCCTGAGGTAGTGCAACAGTCGATATATGATCGTAGAAGCGGTTGATTGCGCCTGGACTGACCCGTTGTACTCTCTGCATTTATTTTTCCATGCTGTGGACTCTAACTAACATCTTGCAAAGCCACTTTCTGTGTTTTTTTCCTCCTAAACGATGGAGTCATTCAGGCACCGTGACACGGAAATTTTCTTGAAGATGATGTTGGAGGGCTCAGTCCCCTGACCTTTTTAATGTGGAGAAGTGGTTTGGTCTTTGGATCTGGTAATGGGAGGCTTGTGGGCTTGTTGGAGCGCCGCTTTCTGCTGTTACGTTCACAGGCCAGCCTTAAATACTATCCCTCCCCGTGGACTCTCACTGTTATTTCCCTTGTAGAACACTGCTGGATTAATTGTAAGGTATGTTGAAAGATTGCACATCTGCTCAGCTAATACATGCTGTAATACCATATAATTTTGTGTCTGGTGGATGATGTCGCACTGGTTAAGTAGTCACTTTGTCCAGACGTTGTGCTGCCTTATGAAACCTCCAACGTGGAGCTGTAAAGGGACTACACACAGTGATGTACTCAATGAGAAACTGAAAAAGGATTTGTCATAAGCCAGCAGAAAGTGTTTGAGCATTTGTTTTACACTTGTTGATTGTGAACTTCTTATTCTTGTTTGCACAGAAACACTCACTGAATCCTGAGCAACATTTGCCTTATATTTACCCAATACATGAATGGTGCGTAACCCAAAGTCAACTTTCTCCATCTCACTATTTATCCCAGAGGAGTGAGTAGTGCTGTGTATATATGCAGAAGTTTTCTCTCTGTCAGTTTTTTAATTCTCCCACTAATGGGGTCATTTTACTTTTTAGTTTCGGTTCACCCAGAGAGAAAACAACGCTCTAGCAATGTTCAATCTAGATCTGACTAAGCTATTTACATGCATTTGAATCCTCCAATCGGACGGCTCGGTTCAGTGTCAGCATTAGTCATTGGTCTCTGGACTTAAAAAGTTGAACCAGTGCATCTCTTATTAAAGCGATATTTGCCGACCTGTGACTGAGAGTAGTTAGTTGTGAAGTGGATATGACAGAACAGACACACAGCAGCAGTAGAAAGTCCAGCTTAAGCAACAAGCAAACCAAATATGGCACCTTGATGTGTATTTGCGCTTCTGAAAGCATTTCACATTATCTTTGTAGTTCAACTGCTGTGAAATAGTCCCAACAAAGACGTATCATGTTCCTTTGAGTTTTGCTGCTTTTTTTCTACATGCTTCAGCACTTCTTGATTCTATAACGTCCCTGTCTTACTGTCACCAATGCTAACACTCATGCTGATGCAAGGTAGTGGACCAGCAGCTGAGTGGGAGCAGTGAGCTGATGACATATTCTGTCCTGTCCTGTGCTGGCTGTGAATGAAGGACCCTAAACACTTCTCCTTGTGTTTGGAACCTTTCTACCCTCCCACTGTCTGTCTCCAGTTTCTTTGTGGGACAGAGTCTGTTTACATAAGAGCAGGAATCATCACTTTAGTTGTTGTTTCCTGCTGTTGCCAAAATCCATTAATCTCTCTCTTTCTCTCTCTCACTCTCTCTCTCTTTTTCCTTCTATATTTCTTCAGCTTGTGTTGTGTCTGTGTGTATTTCATTAAGATGTTGTGTTCTTTCACTGGTCACCGCTAAAACTTGACCCATTTAACTTGAGATGGCCTCTCGGTGTACATCATCCACATAGTTATTGCTGACTCATTGAAAAACCACTGAGGACACCCCCCTAAACAAATGGACCAAGAGGTCAAAAAACTAGTTGAGACACAGGATAAAGATATTTCAAGTCAATATCAGGGTCTTTCTTACAATGTCAGCTGTCTCTATTCTTGAAACTGTGCATACCGTTTGTTATTTCACCAAACTAACACAGCCCAAAGAATCCTCAAAAGCAGTCTGACCAAAATATCCTGTGAGCCTGATCTCTCTCCATGTTCTGCTTTGCTTTATGGGTGCGTCTCTCCTCGGGGTTATTGAGTCAGGAGGTAAATCAAGCCCTGAGTGGGTTAGTCCACACTGTCTGCAGCTGCTACTCTCACAGTCGCACGTCTGCCACCTTTTTTTCTGCACAGATGGCTCAGGAGCATGTTCACAGGGTGCTGTTTGAAAGTCTGACCTTCTAAGAAAGCTCCCACATGTTGTCACAGTTTTCTTCCTCCTGCTGCCTCACACACGTTTAGCTCTGTGCTCCCTGAAGGTTACACGAGGGAGGTCAATAACTCATTCAGCACCTGGGAGAAAGCACAGGCGGGGGGGAAATTGAGTTGAAACCCAGCATTCATTTCCTGTATTCCAACAAGTTCATTTTCACACAGTCAGACAGACGGTTTGTCTTCCTGTATGTGGTTGGGTTACATGATGTAAATGAGGTCCCTCTGCCTCCGAGCTGCACGGTCAAACATGTTAAGTTATGCACAGACTGATAAATGGCCTCCCAGCATCCCATGTGGTCTGTAAGCAAACAGTGTTGAAGTTACAATGTCACAGCGAGGGTCATATTTTACGACAATGCTAACTCTACGTTGTCAGATTAGCCCCTGTAATTTCCTCGTCTCACGCTGCTCCAGAAAGACTCCTGAGGTCGTTGACCTCTACGACTAGCAATTTGATGCATATCATGTTTAATGCCTTTCATTGTCTGGGATTTTAGCAGTGTTTTACATAAAAGTGATCCGTGAAAAACACTGTTATTTTCTTTAACCGCTGTGGAGGTGTGGGCGTGAGACGGGAAGTGCTGTTTGGCAGCTAAAGTGGTCACTTCCTCCGTACGGGAAGCTTTCGGAGGCCCTGGCCTCTCCGATTTCTCTGAAGACCGTGTCGGCGATCCTGCACAGCATCATGATGGTCTTTAGGACCTCTGGGCTGGGCTGGTCCAGGACTCACCACAACAGAACCTAGTGGTCTACAACAAGAAACACTGCCAGCTCTGCAAAACACAGCTGCCGCACGAGAGGGTCCGGAAAAGTCCGGCCAGAACAAATCAAACGAAGCCAGGGCCAGCCCTGCAAGAAACAAGTCAATCCACCCTTTAGTGGTGACGGTTTGGCTCAATCATCTCTCCTTTCTTCTTCTCTTCCCCCTCTCATTTTGTCTCGGAGTGTCTGTACTGGACATGGTTTCTGATGAACACAGCATCTATACATGTGTCCATACATCTGACCCCAGAATTTATTCCTCTCCACTCTTTAGACTCTGTCCCCACACCGGGGTTTCACCACCACTGTGGGAGCTTTTTGGCTCCTTTCCTCTCTCCCTCTCTGCCCTCTGTTTCTGCTCTGCTCCGTCCACCCTTAACTTCTTACATTTAATTTCAGCCTTGCAGAGTCTTTGTTTAGCTCTTGGCTCCTCTGCAGCTCTGTATGTTGTTGTATGAAAACTGGGTTTTCTCTGGTTCACGAGGTTCAGGCTGACACAGTGACCAAGGAGGCAAACACAGCGACTGCTTTGCTTTTATCTTTTTTCCCCATTATGTCATTATTCCTGATCACTTACTGCAGCTGATGTGTTTTCCATCACACAGCCTGTTTAGGTTTCCCAGCATGGACAGAAAGAAATTGTTGTCAGAAGGAATAAAAAATTGAATCATTGAGAGTGCAGACAGGAGGGGAGACTTCGCACCTGGGGAGAATAATGCTTTGGGACTCTGAGTCTCCCCCTCCGTCCGTCGCTCCCTTCATCTCCTCCTACTAGTATCTGAGCCCTGCCAGTACTAATGACAAAACCATGTCTCCCCACCCCCCACCCCCACCGCCCGTCCTACACCCTTCACCTCATCCCATGTCTCTTTAAATCTTTTTTTTAATATATTATGTGAGATGTTCTGTTGGAAGTTCCAGGTTGTAAACGGCTGAGCCCTCAGGCAGGCTTGTGTTTGTTAGAAAAGCTCCAGCTTATCGGGTAATGAGGACTGCAGAGCCAGGCATGGAGTGATCACATACCCAGGATGATATCTCACCCCAGGCTTTAGGAGAACCAGGGGGTTCACAGTAACCCAGAGTGCACATGTGTTGTCTGTAAAACTGGAGATGTTCTGATATCATTTCTTCCTTCTTCATTCAGACTCTGAAACTTAAGTTTACTGAATACAATTGACACACCAGAAAGATAGTCTGGAAGAAGGAACATCTGATTACTTCTCAACCTTAGAAATAGTGTGGGGTTGGTTGTTTTAATCAATTTCTTACTTGCAAACCCTGCATAGCAGATATGGCAGATTTTTTTGACTCGTTACAAGCAATGCAGACCTCATTTTTGTCTGTTAATAACTTGAAATGAGACATTTTTTATGAAATGGTCTGGTGAATGTGGCTTAAATGAATAAAAAATAAATAAATAAGACAATTTTATCGTACTAATAAGACAGTGACTTTGCAGTTTAGCAAAAGCTTCTTCAACCTGCATTATCGTGACCACCATTTCTAACTCCACCACTTGTTCCATGCATTTGTAGGGAACTGCTCGTGGCTTCATTGCTTTAGAAAGCATGAAGGCATACATATAAATGTAGAGCTAGCTGATGCTGCCACTTTTTATGACTTTTCTGTGTCTTTCTCATTGGGTTATAATTATGCATTTAGAGAAACCTGGTTTACTTACAAGTAAATAAAATTTAGGGGGAGCTGGTTTGATTGTTGGTTTGTATAAGAAAGTGCAGGGGCAGTCGGGAGTTTGGTTGCAGGACTAGTATCCAGCAGGATTGCGAACTCCATAAATTGAAAAGATGAGACTTGAAACATCTGCGCACAGGTTGCAGACCACCTGATTTTTTGGCATTTTAATCATAAAATTGCTTAATTGATTTAAACTCTGACTTGTATGAGAATGTTTTTTACTTTTTTCATTAAACCCACATACTTTGATGACTTGAGATGATCTTTTCTGCTCTATTTATCAGTTGAACACTAGTACTGTATCTTCCCAGGGCGTCCGTTTGGTGCATCTGGCTTACACTTCAATCCAGCATTAGAAGGAAATGCTTCGTGAAACCTCTCCATGTTCAGTGTCTGTCTCCTTTTCTTTGTCCTACTTCTTTTCTTTACTCTTTACTCTCATAGCAGCAGTGAGGTATGAGGTGCTAACACTGCACAGTCCTTGTTGTGAGCTGAAGAACAGGTCAGGATATCACGTTGATGTATCCTGTGCCTCTGCTCGGAGATCTCTCAAACCCCAAATCACCTCCAAATGAAAAGCAGAGGGTTTCAAGGTGCAGATGACACTCCATCTATCTGACTGCCCAGAAGCAGCAGAAGCAGAAGCAGCACATGACATGAGCTAAGTTAGTCAGCCCTGACTCTCCTGCCAAGTGGTCTGAGCTGCCAGCACACACTTGCTATAACCCAGTCAGAGAGCTCGCCAGTACAGCCAGTCAGTCACTTATCCAGCCAACAACGTCAAGCGTTGTTTTCAATCAATCATTTTCAGCTAGGAATTACTCCGTCTGTGGTGTGTTTTTTTCCCTCCCTCCTTCCTCTCTTTCGGCCTGTCCGCTGATGAAAGATGCTCTCACAGAGGTAGCCAAGCCACTCCAGTTTGTTTTGACATTTCGATGGCTCTGCTGTGAATGTGTTTAGAGTTTCTTCACATGATCAGTGCAGCATCAAAGCTTTCCAGCACCGTGCGGTTGTGTTTGAGGAGTCTGGATCTGGGGGGCCTTTCTCTCCTGAGCGTTTGTAAAAGGGGTCTTTGAAGCATAAAATCCTGCTTGACTGCAGTGGATGGGCCTGACCCCGGTTTAGAGGATCATTGCCCTGTTCAAGACCTCACCAAAGCAACAAACAAATATCTGCGGCTACTCTGCATCAGTCAGGCTTTGGGACTCTGTTATGTTTGGAAAAACACCTTGTTCACTCTGTCTTAGCTAAATCTTAGCATCACCAGCTCCTAGTTTGTCAGGAAGCCGAAGCTCAAGCCTTCATTATTCGTATTAAAAAGGTTTGTAGACCCTGGAAGGTTTTTGTTTTGTTTTTTTTTCACTACGTGTCCGTCTGAAGTGATTCAGATGGAGGGGTGTGGAGTCATGCACCATTTGTCTCACTGTCACCCCCAAACTGAGCTCACTGTGGTGATGACATAAGTACAGGCCTGCATGAAAGGTAAATAATCTCAGAGAGGAGCTCATGACTTCAGCTGATGTGCCGTCACACTGTAAAAATGGGATTTGTTATTATATGAAAAAAACTGAACTGAAGTTATGTTAACATTTATAAGTTGGCATCATCCCAATTACAAAATATGTTTCAACTTGAAATTCTGTCCTAATAAATGAGTAATGTATGTCGACTTTACAATCACCTTAGCTCCTCCTTGTTGTTTAGTTAAGCTACAGCTTTCATACCCAGAATGCCTTTGAGAAAAGTGAGGAGGGATTGCAGAGGATATGAGAGCCTGCTGTACTTGGGGAAATCTGTTGGAAAGACAAAAATATAGTTACTCCATTGTTTTCAAAACCGAATAGTTCCATTTGATTGTGCCAGATTAGTTATTTCAAACAACTACTAAAATAAGTTAAGTTCATGAACAAATATAATTTCAGTTAATGAAAACAAAAGGTGAAAATAACTAAAAAATGGATTGAGTTGAAATATAACTATCTGAAGAAGTGAAGTTTATTAACAAGTCTAAATCAACCAAACTAAGATGAGGCTTGACACATCTTATTTAATCAAGATACCTTATCTTGGTGTTAGAACAACTTTTTTTTTTTCCTTTGGACCTAATGTAAAATTTGAGGGCAGCCCTTTTCATCACATTTTATGACACAGGATTGGGGCCAAGCTAAAATGAAAAAACAAACAAACCTTAATTTACTAGAGTAATCTCATAGATTTATGAGAATAAGTCATAAACTTAAGAGAATGAAGTCGTAAAAGTATTAGATTAAAGTCATAATTTAAGAGAATAATCTTGTGCACATGTTCGCCTCCTGTTTGTTTTCCAATTTTTTTGTACTTCTTTTTTTATATTAGAGGACTGTTTGTCTCAACACAAAATGGATAAAACACTGTGATTAAAAATATGTTTAATTTGAAAAATATGAATTTAGGTTTTATTCCCTGGATGTCTAAGAAAACTGAGCTATACGCTTAAAGATCAGCCAATAAGATGCTTGAATCCAGATTTCCCCACACAAAACAGTTTGTCCCTGTTCCACTTTTTCATCATCCTATTTCTATTATCAAGCTCAAAGTTATCCAGAACCATAGATTTAATCCAAGTTACAAGATATTTCCTGTTATTTTGATCAACAAACTTGACACATAGGAGATGTTTTTGAGAATAAAAACTGCTTAGACATGTCACAGTCTGACAGAATGAAAACACATCTCTTTGATGCAGAATACTTCACTAACAATTTGCTTTTTGCAGGGTAAATACTGTCCTTCAGAGCTTGTGTTTAACAAACACACATGCTCTTTACTCCTGGAGTTGATTGTTAGCAGACAAGAATGATGTGTGCATGGAAATCATCCTGAGGCTCAAGCAGCATCTGTTCAGTCGGGAAATAAAATGAGATGTTGCACTTTTCAACAGATCAGAAAGTGTCACTTTAATTTGCTTAACTTGGAGTTTTTGGAGTTGTTTCTGATTACAAACAGCACTCAGTGTTCCTTGAACGACAGCTACAACAAAATGCAGGGACAATCACAGGAAGCAGAGGCTTTGGAGCAGGAATGCTGTAATGCCTCTGTTTCCTTTTCCTTTCAGACTGAACACGACTGTGACTGCAGGTTTCTCTGCAGCACTCCTCCTAGGTTTTCTATATCTTAAAGTGTGTTCTTGAAATAAGAATTAAAAAAATAGTCTCAGCATTTATCTTTGCACATGCATGTAACATCTTGTGCCTCTGGACTGTGTGTTTGTTTGAGTGGTTTATTTATTGTTGCACATGTGCACCTTTGTTTTCTTGTATCTGCTTTTCGGCTTAATGCAAATATGTTTCCATGCTTGAGTGTTTTTTTTCTAACTGTGCATGCATGAACTCAAACCTCCCTCCGTTTCCTGTTCCTCCTCTGCAGGTCTGTACGAGCTGCTGGCCGCTCTGCCCTCTCAGCTGCAGCCGCATGTCAGCCGACCTGAGGACAACACCTTCCTCCAGGACATGTTTGGGGAGAGAGGTCTCCAATCGCTGGTCAAGGTAATTCAAAAAAAGAACTTTATTCTAGAGAGATATCCATTATAGCTGTATGAAGTAGTTTATGTGACATTTTCTTCTGTTGAGATACCAATGTCCCCATCACTTCACTTGAAAACCAGTTTTATTTACTCAACGTGTATGAGTTACCATTACTGGGTTATTAAGATTAGCAGCTCCTATTAGTTTTATTGAAGTTTCCTACATATGAAGAAAACCATTTTACCATCGTTTTGAGTGAAGCCTACTTGAATTAATTGAGTAGCTACAAAGGCTAGAGCTGCTAATTTCCCATTTCACACCAAAGTCCAGTAGGTGGCAGTAATACAGGGAAAACTACGCTACACCAGGGCGTAAACCACTTGTCTAAGCTCATGGCTTGAGCTTTTTGTCGATGCACCACGATGTAGACCGGCTGTCTTTAGTCTATGGGATTTACTAGCTGTCTAAGATGCAAATTAATGGGATTTTTCTTCCAAATTCTTCATAAAAATGCCTGTAAATATGAGGTATCCACACTTATTTTGATTTTTGATATTTTATTTAGTTATGCAGGTTTTTGTTTGGCAACCATAGCTGCCAGTCATTTATTTTATTATTATTATTTTTTTACATTATAACTTAAGGCACAAGTACATGTAACAGGTTTTATCAAGTAGCACAAATTAAGTAATTTCAGTTGTGTGAACTCAAGTAAAATGAGACTAAGATAAAAAAAAACGAAAAAAAAAAAACTTAGTCCTACAAATAAATATCTATTTTACTTTTCTGAGATCTTTTTTAAGGCAATTAGTTTCCCTTTTTTAAGTTAAGTCATCTAATTGGACTTTGCAGTGTAGGGCTTAGTATTGCTAAAACTATTGCATGCTCAAGCGGAGACTGTTTCTCCAGTTAATATGTGATCTATAGGATGTGAACAAGAAAATAAGAGATCCAACAATAAGAGTCACAAGTGGAACATTTTGGGTGTTTCAGATGAGCAGAAATTAATTGCTACACCTTCACATCTTTGGAGATGTGTCAGAATCTACATCCCTGAGCAAACTTCTCCAGTTCACAGAAAAACATAAGCTTGCACCGTTTCCTGACACACTTCAACTCGACCTCCTCCCTTGCCGACTCATTCATGCATCACAAAGTTTATTGTCATTCCATCGGTCTCACCCACCCAGATCCTCTGACTCCCCCTCTGCCAGCGAGAGTCGGCCTGTGGTCCAGATACTGCCTGTTAACTCAGATAGCTGCAGAGCTTTGGGGAGAAGATGAGCAAAACCTGATATCTTTATAGACTTGCAGACAGACAGAGATAATGAAAGTAACACATTCTGTCTGTCGGTGCAGCAGTAAATTCATCTTCACTTGGGATCCTCCGCAAAGCAGCTGAGCTTCTTCTGTATCTACTTCTGTTCGAGGGGCTCAGCGGGTGTCTGTTCTCGCTATCAACGAGTATATTTAACAGCAATATAAGACTCCAAAGTCAGACAGACATATTGGATTTGTCTTTGTAATCTGGCGTTCTTCTATATGTTCCTGTATTTGGATCTAGAAGTACATTAAACTCCTATACCAGCCTGTATAAGTCTTCGTTTCATATATTAAACGCACGGTTATTAGATTTTCCGCAAGCAGTGTGTATCTGCAGGACATCTAAATGCTCACTTGTACTTTTTTCAAGCGTTTTAGGTCACTTTTTTAGTTAAACGTTTAACCGGATGGATGTTTTTTGTCAGTTTATAGTCCAAGGTTGGTGGTCACTCTTCCTGTAGCCCCTGGAGAGAGTTACAGGAATAAAAAGTGGGACTGTTGCATCTCTTTTCCCCTGTGGTAAGGAGAAGGAGGAGGCGGAAGACTGTGGAGAACTTCAGCTTATATGTACTAATGTTATCCTCGCACTGTTTGCTTATATATGTTGAGTCTCTATTGCTTTGAAACTCCATCAAGCCAGGCCCAGTGTGAATCATCTTAGGTTCTTCTTAGCGGATGTATTGGATCATCTTTTGGGGAGCACCCTTAAAATATACCATATTTAATGACTGCTATAGTTCTGACTGTAACTGTGACTGTCTCATTACTCATTTACAAGAAAAACCTCCATAATTAGAGCTACATATGACTGTATCCTTTGTATATGGTCTCTATTTTTGAAGCAATGAATAACGATGTTTTCATGTGCTGCTAGGATGGAACATTTCTACATTCAGCGGTCTCTCTTTTCCCCCCACAGTTCGAATCATTATGTCACAGAGACGATTTACAGTGAAAAATTTTCATAATTTTCATCCCCGCCCTGCAAGGAAATCTCTTCTGTGTAAGCATGTTTGTTCAGAATCAAGGTTGTGATTTGCCAGCGTAAGCTTGTAGAAGTGCCTGATTTATGGCTTACCTCAGACAGCGAAGTTGAACTCTGATGTCGGGGCGTTGGAAAGCCAGAAGGGTTTCATTTGATGGCTGGATTGTTATGGATGGCCCAAGAATAAGGCATCTCGAACATGGGTAATGATGGGCAGGTCCGGGCTCCCGCTCTCCTCGGCCCCAAAGAAAACACAGCGTAGTGTGGGGCAGAGAACATGATGCTAATGAAGGTGGCATTAAGTTTCTGTGAGCCAGACCTTAGGGTGGAGCCCCAAGAATTTACCTAACCCGCTAACTACCTCTGATTACACCTAGCTAACATTGTTAAAGGAATTCAGAGTGGAGAAAGTCAAAGTGCTGTTTTGACCTGGTTTCATGTCCTTAGAAACTTTCATGGAGAAAGAGTCGAGCCAGTTTCTTCAAGAGTTTGTCCTTGAACCTTCAACAAAGTTTATGTTCCTCCTCTTCAAACTCTCTAATGGTTCTGTTTTGTACCAGATAATGATGTAGCAAGGAATCTGAACCAGAGATGATTTGTAATTGGAAAAAGGGGTCATATCCGATCACTCAGGATCAAATGGACTCTCTTTGGTTCAGCATGGGTAGAACTCTGGCGTTTTGGTTGGTTTGGACCCTTGCAGTTAAGATTTGGCCAATCATAAAGGGAACTTAAGAAGAACTTTAGTCACCAACTGTTTTGACAGAAATGTCAAAGCGATGAGCATAATTGATGAATGTCTGAACACATCAGTGAGAGAGAAGACCCTGATCCAAACATGGAACCCAAAGTGTATTTACGGTTGCAGCCCCAGCCAAAGCCATGGTTTGACTCAAAAAAGTGTCTTTGAAACTCTTCATGTACTTCCTTCTCATCCAGTGTCAATTCACATATACGTCAAAAGAGCTACAGGACAAGACAAAAACAAAAGTGGACCACCAATAATCAAAGAAAAACAGGAATATTTACAACATAAATGCAAAAAAGTTGAAAAATACAAACATGTAAGCAAAGTGTGGGGTTAAATTACTGATGAAGCTATGCACAATTGTAACCACTGAAATCCGCAGGGAACAAACCCAGCACTTTTAGCATAAACACTTCAAATTACAATGACTTAATGGGGTTAGTAAGCATTCAAAGCACCAAGAAAACAAACAAACTTCTATGAAAGAAGTCTTGGTCTGCCGATGTCACCAAACCGAGCTAACAAAAAGCTACTCAGCAGCAGCATCCTGGATTAAACATTTATTACTAAAAATTAGGGTTGTCACGATACTGAAATTTCAAACTCGGTACGATTCTCAGGAAAATATTCCATACTCGATACCATTTTCAATACTAGGGAATAAAAATTGACAAATAATAAAAAAGGCATAAAATACATTTAATTAACATGAAAAACAGAACCCCAAATAAATAATCAATTCAATAAGATAATAAAACAATCCGAAGATTGAAAAACAAGGCAATCACATTTTAACTAATTGCATTAATACAAAATAAGTATTTACAAATACAAGTCATAACACAATTTCACACTGTTCTACAGAGGTATTACTTTTAACATGCAAATATAAAAAAAAACTAAATTTAGCACTGTCACGAGGCAAACCCGTGCCCTGTAAAAGTGCTTAAACATTTGCATGCTGTGAATTGAACACCAGCAACACCTGGGTGAGTGTGTGTGTGTGTGTGTGTGTGTGTGTGTGTGTGTGTGTGTGTGTGTGTGTGTGGTTGAGTCAAAGGAAAACCATGTTGAAATTGAATAAAAAGACAAAGAACAATGTAAATAAATATTTCATTTTATTTGTTCATTGGTTAATGATAGTTTTGTTTCTGTTACCTGTTCTCTCCCTCACACATGGTGGATTCCCACCTCAGGAACCAGGAAGTGGCAAACAGAGCTGCAGCCTGTCTTTAGTTTATGAGGAGGTGTGGCAAGTGGAGGATACCATGTGTGAGGGAGAGGGAGGGGGATTTCGGTAGAAAATCGGTAATGCTCCTTAAGAGTAATTTTGAAATGTACATTTAATTTGTGGGGTACTGAAGGTATGATTTACTTACCCAAATATGTAGATGTAATGTTATTGAGGAGGTGGGGGGCTGTCCAGAGTTGATTGATTAATCAGTGTTCCCCTTTACAATTGGTGGGTCCCAGCAGGTATATTAAGGGAGCTGGAAGTCTTGTTGGAGGTTCTTTTGTTTGATGAGGAGCCAAGAGAGAGGTGCTAGGGAGTGTGTGTGTGCGAGCATACAGAGCTGCAAAGTTTGTGTAGAGCTCTGTCCCTCATTTGTTTGTTTCTACAACACCTCACCATGGTTGTACCTTTTCTTTTGTTTTTGTTTTTTATTCTATTTTTTTGTTTCCTTTTTGAGGCTGCGCTGTATATAAAACTGCACGCATGATTTCCTGGATTTTGGAATTAAAACTTGAACAGTGATAAGACTTTTTGCCTCTTTGTTGAGCCACACCATTTAGGCCAACCTTACAAGCACCAGTAAAAAAACTTAAAAAAACAAAAATTGCCACAATTACAACAATTTTGGTTGTCTGAGGTAAGAACACACAAAAGAAGCAACAATTAGATTAATAATTTGAGGCATTAAACTAGAAAAATAAACAACTACCAATTCTATTGAACATCACCTGATCTTCACAGATGTCCTCTCCCACAGATCGGTTTATTTTTTAAGCTTCAGGCAACTTGGGATCATGGTTTCGCTGTTTTTCAAACAGTAGTGGTAGAGTTGGCTGTTATTTCTTAGGTTTAGTTGCAGGTTGACTCCTCTCTGCTTCTGCATGAGTAAAGAAGACATGAGTTTTGTTTCTCACATCAGACTAGATTCAGTTGTCTCTGGTTGTGAAATGGACCATATAGAATGACCAAAAAAGGAAGATGAAGTTTTGGCCTTGCGCATCACTCATCCAGATATCTGCTGGCTACATTGAACGCCTCCAGAGGCTTAATTGTCCTCGGACAAAAGCCAGCAGTTTGCCTGGATAAACGGGGATATACGAATGGATGTCTGGATGGAAAAACAGGAACAAGATGTGTCGACAATACCAAGCCTAACAAACGCAGAGCGGCAGTGCGGGAAGCAGATGTGTGCATGAAGGGGTGAGTGGTAAAACCATCTTCTTAAATGCCATTATGAAATGAGAACGCTGCTTTGTTCATGTGCCAGTAAGATACCAAGTGTCTCTCACTTTGGGGCCTGTGTCAGTGCAATTCACTTAGTATCACTGATGGCCGTAGCTAAAGTTACCCACTTTACTTCTGCTACTGTAGCAAAGTAATTTCCCCCAATGCAGCAGAGTTATGGTCCCGTCTGCCAGCATAACCACAAGAAAGATCAAACACGTCAGTGAAAGATTAGAAAACCCTATATTTCCTCAACAAAATCAGCCTCTACCTCTTTTTACTCCCTCTTTCTATTCAATGGAGGAAAACCGAGCTGCATTTAGAGTCTCTTATCATTAACATGGAGACATAAATGGAAACTGCCCCGGCCCAGACAAGCAGAACTGTGTGTTTCCTCTGCTTCCTACTTGGTACTGAGATGTGAGCCAGCCTGTCAGCTAGAGAGCCAAATGGACGGGGAGGTAGACTTTGAAACACGCTCAAGTGCAGAACAACCATCTCGCCTTACAGCGCTCAGACCCAGCGCTCAGGTGAACATGGCTAACATCAGTGGCACACCATTAATAAAACCTTAATTGTCCCCTTCCTCCAAAGCCCCACCATCAAATCTCCACAAACTGCACCGTGGCTGTGAAGGGGAGACTTTGGGAACGGCTAAACAGCGGAGAGAAAACACACACATCATGTTAATCTGACAGGCTCAGCAGCCCAGGTCGCTCATATGGAAATGCTCAAAGCTCACCTGGGTAATTATGAAGCATCACTTACTCTGGTCAGTGTGTCTGGAGGGAGTGAGAGGAAGCAGAGGAAGACGTGTCAACGACGAAAGAGAGACAAGAATGGAGATCTCAGACCTACATGAACCAGTTTCTGTCTGCGTCTCCTCACATGTCCTCGTTTGACGGTTGGGACAGCTTCTCACGTCCCTCCTCATCCTGTTCTGTCAGAGATGAAACAAATATTTTCTAATATCATCTTTCAGCGAGGTTAAGAGCTCAGGATTTCGCCTAATTCGTCCGACTTTTCAGGCGTGCAGATGAGAGCTGACATGAAATATGAGTGCTGGCATGTAGAGCCGGTGTAGCCGTAATGAAGCAGACAGTTCTCTTCTTTTCAATTAATGGGAGTTACTCAAGTGTGCTTTCTATAAATTCCACCACACTCACTGTTCTGCTGCCAAGCCCCAGCTCTACAAAAAGCCACAGGAAACATAATACAATATTCAATTTCCACCTGTCTCAGGTGGGGCTCTCTTTCAGACCAAGTTTCTGTCAGCAGGCCTTTAGCCAGAACCCAGATCTGTCTTTCTGCGGTCGGTCAGTTTCCCTTCAATTCTGCTCCTGTTATTTGCTAATAGGCTTGGCTCTAGTTCTGTTGTTTCACAGCACTATTGATGCCGGCCTGCCAGTTTGTTCTTTAGTGCCTAATGACATGTAGAAGTGTGCCAGCTGACACTCGTACCCAAGTGGAAAGTTTCAGCTATTTTAGAGGAATGAGCTCATTTGCAGACAAACTGGCCTGTATTTATTGTGTACCAGACTTGGTATCCCATGAATAACTGGATCGAGATAGAGACAGCCTTCCAAGTTTAATGACTCGCCCTGTTATGTCCATCAACCGCACGTCTCAAAGGCAACCGAAGACGTGGCCTCTGGACATGTATGTTATTCTTTTCACAACACAATATGTATGTGCTGCTATTACAAAGGAAATCACAAAAAGGAAATGATCCTAAACCTCTCACCTTGCTGCAATAGTTCTTTGTGAGTCATTAAACCCCCCCACACACACCTTGTTCTGAATAAAAACCTGGCAAACTGTCTCCAGTTCAGCACTCAGCCTGTAAACCTACACCACCTCAGAGATCCACTTGAACTGTCTGTGGTCAGCAGGTTTCATGCTCAGGTACCCTCCAGGGTTGGATGTATTATTTTATGAGGGAATAGAAACTCTCCAGAGGGATGGGAAAATACCTGCAGTTACTTCAGAATAGGGAGCCTCTTTCCTTTAAACGATGTCATCTTCATTTGGCCTCCTGAGCTGCCAACCAGGTCAACTGTGTGCAGATTTATTCAACATTAACTGAAAAAGCTCACACCTCTGCTGCTGCGAGTGAATCATCAGACATTTATCAGACTTTGGTTAAAGTTGGTTGCAGATCTTTTAAATGTGATCTAGTTTTTTTGTCTAGTTTTGTTTTTTTGATTCCAGAATTTCCTCCCATGTTAAATTCTGCTCAAGGACGCCATCCAAATACTTTCACAGGAATTTATTGCAAACACACCATGACATCGGAAAGACCATGCACAATGTCTACAAACAATCGTCTCTGGATTGAGCCAGACGTCATCGTCTACAGAACCAATAGACAATGAATAAAGCCAAAAGCGAGGTTGTGATGGGGTCAAAGGGAAGGAGGAAGGAGCCACCTAACACAGCACACAGACTGCATATGGCCTGACTTTTTCACAACTCTAAAAGTCATTGATTTTGAGTATTTTATAGAACTGAAAGGACAGGGAAAATGAGAAGAGGTCTACAGATCCACCAGCCCCATTTCGATCAGTCAAATGTCTGTGTTGGCAATCAGGGAAATCTCTGGAGTGATTTCACAACCATTACTCCTGGTCACTTTCGTTGACCCTGCTTTTACGTTCACTCTGAAGAAAAAGGACTAAAGTGAAACCAGAAGGTCCGAGCAACATGAACCCGATCTTAATGGGAAATGCATTTTAGATTGGGATAATGATGCGACAGAGTGCATGTATGGCTCCATCGTGGCCCCAGAACCATATAAATTTATTCACCTGGTGCTTCTGAAGATTGTTAGGACAAATGTGTGCACTCAAAAATACTCAATCAAACTGCATAGGTCTGATGTGATGGCTCTATAACTTTAAGTTATTCAAATACTACTTTATAAAAGATACCAACTTTATGCAACCTTTTAAAAAACATCTTACTTTTTTTCTGGGAAGCAGTGATTTGTGTGTGGCGAAGATTTTTGTTTGTTGCACTTCCTCACCAGCTCAGTTTGTCTTTGAGTTTACAAAAATTATTTCATATTCTGCTTCTTTCAACCTAATTCCAGCCAATGTTGATATGTCTGGCCTTTTGTATTTTTTTTTTACCTATTGAGGAACAACTATAACAACATTACTCTATAAAAGAAAGTACAAATTTAGCTACAATGAGATGTAGTTAGTCGATTAACTTGTGTCCAACCGCAAAAATTACCTCAGATTGGAGATTTTGATTCTAATATTCCAGCACACATAGACTCAGCAGACAGTTTATTGGATGCATCTGTTCACTTGCTTGTTAACACAAATATCAAATCAGCCAATCACACAGCAGCAACTCTGTGCATTTATACATGTGGACATGGTGGAGGTGAGGTCCTGGGGTTCAAACTGAGCATCAGAATGAAGAAGAAGGGTAATTTAAGAGACTTTGAACATGTCATGGTTGTTGCTTTAAGTATTTGACAAACTGCTGGTTTACTGGGATCTTAACCCACAACCATCTTCCAATCCAAAGGAACAAAATCTCCAGTGAGCAGCAGTTCACAAAGCTCAAATCATCTCAAACTATTTTCTTGAACATGACGATGAGTTCACTGTACTCCAACGGCCTCCACAGCCACCAGATCTCAGTCCAACAGAGCTCCTTTGGGATGTGGAGAAACAGGAGATTCTCATCATGGATGTTCACTGCACAAATCTGCAACAACTGTGTGATGCTATCAGGTCAATATGGAGAGAAATCTCTGAGGAATGTTTCCAGCAACTTGTTGAATCTATGGCCCCAAGAATTAACACAGCTCTGTATGTGAAAGGAGACCAGCTCAGTAAAAGTGAAGTGTACCCAACAAAGTCGCCCACAGGGTGTGTTATATGTCTGTAAAGTTTTATGTATGCTGTAGTTATAATCTTTTGATTGCTAAAATTTGATAATCCATGAGCAATTTCTTTGGTTTCATGAAATTTTCATGGTTTGGATTAAAGACCGTGTGCAGCAAAACTGCTTCCTCTGGTTCAGGAATGTATTTGGACTTTTCAGTGGACATGATGGTCTCCAGACAGACAGAGACAATTTTGCGGTGTTGTTTTCAGTACTTCTAAAAAATCCTGCAAAAACCAGGGCCAAGTTACTTAATTAGATCATGCTGCATTACTTAGATTCCTGTACAAAGTGTTGTACTCCTTGGGGTAACTGGCTACAACTCAAGCGGAAGATGATCTCAAATGTTTTTTTTTGTTTTCTTTTAGTGATGTTTGACCATTGTACAATGAAGACCACTGGCTCTACAGGGTTCATGGCGTCTACAGAGGTGTGTCAGTGCCTCTCTGTTCCCTTTCTTTGGGATCTTTAGTAGGAAACATACCCACATTTAAATGATGTACCTGCCATGATCGTCGTCGTCCCCTCGCCTCGCTCTCTCCCCCTTTTGCACATCTACCACTGGCTCTTAATTAGCCGTCACATTCTCCAGGCTTTTTCCACAACAAAGGAGACGAGCTGCTCCAGACCACTCCACGGGCTGTGGCCAAGGAAATGTTCCGAGCTTGTTTGCGTGAATTCTTTGCTAAACAGTTTAGGGACACAAAACATGGGGATGTTTACCAATCGATGAGATGATTACCAAGTGTCCTCGAGACCCTAAAAGCACTGCTGTGATCCTGAGTCCAAGGCCAAAACCATACAACTGAGCTACTTCTGCAGGATTTCAGTTCGTTTAAAAACCCTCCATCATCTGCAGAATAGCTCATGATCTCTGGGACCTGATGCCATCCCAGCAGGGCAAACTCCTGCTCTTTGTAAGCTGATCATCTGTAACAGAAGAAAAGCAGGGCCCGGCTTCTCCTCTTCAGCTTCCTGAGTAAACACATCATCCCACAGCTATTCTAGTTGCAACCCTGTACGTCTGTCTGTATCCCTCTTTTCCTGTGCCTAACTTGGCCTAGTCTACCACGCCATGGTGCCTTGACATGAAATCAGCCCCTGGTGGATTAACAGAGACCTGATACTGGATCTGCTCTGCTGGGTAGATCTGCAGGAACAGCAGTCAGAGAAAGATTGTCAAACCTAACCGTTTCGACTTCGAGTTTTCTGGACCGTGGATATTAACCAGAGGCCCTCGGTCTCCGTGCAGGACTCAGAAGCAGAAACACTATCCAGCCCTGTGATCTCCAGACCTCTCCATCTCCTTCCATCAGCACTCCTCTCCATCGATCAACCTCTTTCTCCTACATGCTCTTTCCTTCTCTCTGTTTTTCAGGTATGTTTATGTGCGTGAGATGGTAATTGCTCGCCTCTCATCGATGCAGGGGACTCCATCTCAAAGGAAACATAGACACACTTTAAGTACCTTGATTTCATTGCCATCGGTTCCTGTAAAGTAGTTTCTAAGTCCTCGACCTGGACTGTGATGCTTCACAGCGTTCAGGGCTCCTTGATGAAGATAGATGCTGTATTATGCTCGTTGAGTTCCTTCTCATGTTTGTGTTTTAGTTCATATGTTTTTCTCTCTGGATGTAGTACACTGGGTTTATTTTAAGCCTACGGGGTATTTCTGGAAGCAAACACGACCTGGTCTGAGGCCTCAGAGGAGACAGACACACACTGCTTCTTTTGTTGCATGCTTTTTGAAGTTCAGTGAACGTGAACATTCATTCATCTTTTCTCAGACTACTACTCTTGAGTTTTCCTGTAAATTTCAAGCATGTTGACCCCGACTCGTCTGCCTTGTTATACAAAAACCCTACTCTATATTTCTGACCAGAGAAGCTTCAGAAACCAGTTCTTTGATTCAGATGTGTCTTACGTTACTCTCTGGTTTGAGCTAAGCCCTCCTTGGCTGCAGCACACTGTTTTACTGTTGTATTTTTTTAATTCCATCTGCCCACTTTCCCTATTTGCCAGGAGCTCTGCTGCCTAACCGAGGGGACAGAGAATGTGCTTTGTGAAAAGCAGGGTAATGACTTTAAAATATATTAATGCGTCATGGACAGGCATTTGGAAAACATCCCAAACTGTAAATAAAAGCATTTCAATCTTGCTTGCTCTCACTGAGCAGAGCAGAAATTCCACAGAAACTGAGTAAGCCGAGGTGGCGGAGCAGCAACTACCTAAGCAGATGTCACCAAGACTGTGGTATGTTGGAGCGCTGAAGACAACTGGCAACCTCTCATTTATTTCATCTGTTTTCTTACAAAGATGATGAGGACGGATGAAGTAACCGGAACTGCCTGCCTGTCTTTTTACGGGCTCCTGCTGCAGGAGAACAGACAGAGGATTCAGAGCACAGGGTGGAGATGCTGGGACCTCATGAACAGCAGAGAGTAACTCTTCAAATATGACGCGGCTGTGAGAATTTAAACAGATGAGGATGAAAATTTCCAGGAATTGCCCGAGAGTGGCAGACTTGAATTTGATGCCATGAAACATGGAACACACTGACAGCAGCTTTACTCTGTTCCACTCAGTGCCCGGCTCCAGCCAGCTTTTTTCACTGTTTCTGATCAATGTTGCTCTTTCAAACAGAGAACGGGGTTGTCATTAACGGTCGGATGTTAGCCATTTCCATAGTAATCACACTGTTTTTATAGCAAGCTGTCACTCTTAGTTAGATTTAAATTGAGAATTTAACTTTG
Organism: Thalassoma bifasciatum; assembly: GCA_008086565.1. NCBI lineage: Eukaryota > Metazoa > Chordata > Actinopteri > Labriformes > Labridae > Thalassoma > Thalassoma bifasciatum. The sequence continues at coordinate 137,367 of RPOG01000621.1, forward strand.
GGGGATTTCTTGCTGGGATTGGCTCCTGGCACCCGGGGGTTGATCTTACTGTCTTCATCATTCCTGGAGTCAGAGACCTGCTGTAAATCACCTCCTGCTGTCTCTCCTTTCCTCAAACTGGCCTCTGTCAGACCTGGTCTGGCCTTGTTCACTGGCACTCTGCTCAGAGCAGTTCCTTTGTCCACTCGTCTGGCTCCAGTCCCAGGACCCCGACTTAACAAACCTGGTCCTTTGGGGCTCGTGTGCTGGTGGAGTAAAACCCAGATCTCTTGAAGCTGGGGGCTTTTACTGAGCTCATTCAATAACAGAAGCGAGTAAACAAACAGAGGGCTCTTTAAAAGATGAGGGTTTCAGCGCTGCAGCAGGACTTCTGAGAGAATCAGGAAACATTTTCATATTTTGTACTATCGTGAATCTGTAAATGTGCTTTGCAGTTGGAAATGAAGACACATAAGTGATGATTTAAACCAGCTGAAACAAGAATCACAAACTTTGTCTCTTGCACCTCTTTTACTCCTCCACATTTCTCAGTTTTGTGCTCTGTAGCTGAGCAGAGGAACCACCTGCCTTCCTGAGGCCTCTGACCGATTACCATCACGACACGCCTAATGCAGCATGTTTTATAGCCGAGTAGTGTCGGCTTTATGCAGGGATTTGAACCTCTAAGCTGACCTTGAAACATGGCTGCTCCATTGGCCCAGTCACATCCTAACCGGTCATGATTTATAACAGGGCAGTGTGGGGATAAGTCGAGCTGAAATAACTCGACCTTCTAAAGGTTGAGCCAGAGTTTGATGGGTAGAGAGAGGTGTACATACGCTCAGAGGTCTCAGCGTTGAGTCTTGTTGCGTTTCGCTTCCTGGAAAGTGTTGAAAACTCTTCACATTGCTGATTTTCGTATCTTTGCTCTGTGATCTTTCGCCGCTGGTTATCAAAGACAGATGACAACTTGAAAAGATTCAAATGAACTCATCTGCACATGTTGTTTTGCTTTTGAGAACTTACCCAAAAATTCAAGTTACGAGCCAAAACACTGGAAAACATTTCCTCAGAGGATGTCATTAGCGGGGACAGATCTTGGCTTGTGATTGTGTCATCTCAAATTCGCCTCTTTGTGACTGGTATCCAGAGTATCCGCAGTGACGCTACTGTCCCGATAAAAACATGACTCTTTCATCGAAGAGGAGGTTTTATGTCTAACAATCGTAGAACAGATGTTTTAATTGCACACATCTGTGGCTGCTCACAGTGTGACAGCAAACAAACTGCTTTTCTTGTTACTTTCTTGTCTCACTAACTGATTCTCTGTTAAAGTGAAACTGCTCCATCTGTATATGTGTGTGTGTGGGTAAGTGTGTGTTTGTGTTCATTTTACCCTGCAGACACATTTGGCTCTGGCCCTCTCTGTCACTATCTCCTCAGCCTATGGGCTCGTCTCTGCCTCCATCACTCTGAGTGTTTTCTGGGACATCCAGCTGGAGGCTTCAGGACCAGTCAGAGTGTGGCGCAGCTCTTCTCCTCCGTGCCGGGCCGAGGAGAGAGTCAGGAGCCGCTGTTGGAGGATAGTCGTCCCTGTCTGCTCTCTGACGGGACCTGACAGCAGCCTGTTTGCTGTCAACACATTCCTGCACAGCTGCTCTTAAATCACAAAGGGAATTTGCGTGGTGATTTGTGTGTATGTACACTGAAGCAGCAGTGTGTGACTGTGTGTTTTCTGCATGTGTGTGGAGAAATGATTCCCTCTGTGCTCCAATTTTGACTGATGAAGTGTTGCTGTGTGTGTAAATGAGTTTAAAGTGAAGCAGAGCTACTTTCCATTTTAGAAACTCTCCAGAGATGCAGCTTTGTCTCTCAACATTGTGCAGTTGCAGCGTTGAGGCTGATAAGGAAATGTTTTGCCAATTTAACCAGACTGTTGAAATGATTTGGAGTCCTCTCCAAGCCACTGGGGCATATCAGATGCATGGTGGAAAACTGGATTGTTTGTACAGTGAGCTAAAATACTCAAGAGTAGTCGTGCTCAGTCGTGTGTGAAGAGGTGTGTATAAGTGTGTGTTTTTGGTCTGGTGTCACTTTGATGTACCAAGAGTGTGTGTGTGAGTCTAAGCCAGTGTGGATGGAGGCTGTACATGTTTTCATACATTTGCTGCATACAGGGACATAGGGTTGTGTGTTTAGTCAGAGAAGCAGAACCATTTGACCTCTTGACTCCTTCTCCCTCCCCCCATCTCACTCTCTCTCTCTCTCTCTCTTTCTGACACTCTTACTAATGAACACAATCCTGTCTTTCAGATTCACGAATGGCTGCAGAAATATGAAGAGAGGAAACCTGTGCCTGTCCTGGACAGCGCTGCATCTTTGGCTCATAATGTAAGTTGAAAGGAAGGAAACAAAAGCATGGTTTATCTGAAACAGTCTGCTGGACATCCAAGGATACATGGCTTTTTTATTTTTTTTAAAGGTCCAATGAGAGCTTTGTAAGAGATCTTCAAAAAGTCTCACTTTTATATATCTGCCTGTTCATAATCAAAAATTTAAAATGAGATTATCAGCGCCAAAGGTGGTCATTTCTAAATGCTGTCCCCTCAGTATCTGTGGATTTGTGGGATTATTCCCCTTGAGTAGAGAATCTGTTGACGACACAGAGACTGAAAGTCCCTTTGATGACATTATGCCAGAAAAAAGGGACAGAAGAGCAGAAGAAAGCTAAATAGGAGAGTGATAGAGCATGGACTAAAACAAGGGTTAATCTGGTTGTGATAGTGTTCATTTCAACCCACTGAGCAGTTACACTGCAGGGATCTTTTCAAACTAAAGGGTCTATCAATTAAATGAGGAGCCCATTCTGCTTGGTGAGGTTGGAGTTGGTAGATGAGCACTGGTTGGACATAACCAGGGTCCACTAATGTTATATGGCCTATAACAGCTAGAGGGCACCCAACAGTCACTCGGGCTGAGCTGCACCTTTGATTGGAAAATTTTGTGGTCCTAGTAATTTCTAAACCACTGAGATAATTTTAAAAAAATCACCCACGTATAGTGTGTGACATCAGTGAAATTGGTGTTCCACACCCAAGCCATTTTTTGAAGCAGACTAAATATGTATATAAATGCCGTTTTGAATTCCCTTTTCTTTTTTTTTAAGTGAGACTGCCTGTTTTCTGTCTCTGTTGTTTTTCCTGGTGCTTTAAGCACATGTGGTTAAGTATCAAACTGGTATTCCTATGGTACCCAACTTAACGTCACATATCTTTCACTCTTCATTGCTTTCATTGTTTTTGTGGAAGTACACCCAGACATCACTTGACTTACATGATGCAGGTGTAGCAGACGGTTCTATATTTGTTGTGCTTTTGCTTTTGGTGGAATAATTTGTTCCTAAAGAGTTGCCATAGCTGAAGTTAGCTGTTTTTGCCGCAACCTATCTCGCTGTGCTAAAGCCATGACCGGAACAGGCATACCCTTCTTATCCTTTTGATTATTTCCCAATCTGGTATATTCAGTTAAGGGGAAAAAAAGCAGGGTCACTATTGTAACGCTGTGTGAGTTCAAGTTCAATCGCCAAAAGCAGCACTTGCACTTGTGTGCGAGGAACAAAATGTTAACAGGGTAGTGAGTCAACTGTGACTACTGTAGTACTAGTACCTATCCTTAATACAAGCTAAGGTTACAGAGTGTAATTTTTGTCACATTTTAAACTGTCGCTCCATGCAACAACAAATACATTCATTACCTTGTCGCTTTGCACCTTGGGAAAAGTTGTCTAATTATGACCAACTGTAGAAAAATCATCCCAAACAGAGTAAGACATACACTCTTCAACCAAGAACATTTTCTGTACCAGGCTGTAAACATGTTGAGTTCTGCTGTAAACATGAAGGTCTCCTGACCTCAGAGGGGAGCTGTAGGTTTCAGTATTTTGTTGTGGCTCCTTGCAGTAGATCTGGAGGTCACAGCTCATTATGGACACATTCATCTGGGTTGAAATCTGGCAGATGGCTCTGCATTTATTCTGTTTCTTCACTCATTTATCACAGTTTTCTTCTTCATTTGTCTCCAGCCTATGCACACATTGTGTCCACTCCGTGGTTGCGTGCCTTGTCTTACTGTTTGTGTTCTGCAAACATGATTTGTTTATAGTCAAATCCACAGAGACTTAGTGTAAGCAGGCTGGTAATTTGTCTTGTTCCAAAGTACAACAGTTAGATCTTGTGCAGATTGAACTTTAAATCTTTAGCTCACCAGAGCCAAGAGTCACATACAGACACTCATCACCCTGATCAGAAGCAGTGGAAACACATACTGTCTTTCACCTCGGGGTGAACTCTGACCTGTCGGCTTCTCACTTTGGTTTCTGGACTCTTAAATTCTCTCTGTTACATAAACCAGCTGCCTGTCCTGCTGCCCCTTACCCACCCAAACACTCAAACACGCAGGCATACACCACAGAGTCCACCTCAGCAAGGACAGACTGGTCATAACTCTGTGGTTGGAAAAGCTGCTGCTGCTGAGAAGAACTGAAGATGAATGGTGAAGAATTGACAGCAGCACAATCCGGATGATTGCTAGAAGAAAATGTTTGTTCATGTAATCAGGAGAAGTTATGACACATTGAATGTCCATGAAACATTGTTACAGCATCACTTCTCGCGTGTCGTACAGCTCATTAGTTAATGAGAAGTCATCACACAGACAGTGATAGTACAAACAGGACCACTGATGAGGATTTTCTTCCGTTTGCTCTGCTCTTCTCCTCAAGCTGTGAAAGACATTGAGTCTGATGAATATCATAGATGACCTGACATTTTGTTACTGTACTGTGTGTCTACATCAACCCCAGTGAGCGTATAACCCCACATACACACACTCTCTAACACACACCTGTGTAAACCCCAGATCCAGCCCGGCACAGTGCGCAGAGAAGAGGAAAACTCCTCTCTGCTGGTGTGTGGTTTTGTTTGAAATCCACAGCTCTGTTTATTGTAATCAAAGTGCCTCCGACTGTTCCACCTCCTCCTACAGAGCCCACAGCCATACATCATCCTAATTAGTACTGAGTCAAAGGAAAGAACAGAGGATGAGGGGATGAATTCTTCCACAGTCAGATGGGGTAAAGACCAAAACAGAAAGAGTGTTAAGTGTCCTGGAGAAGGAAAGTCATCTCATGGTCTAAACTGGTTCTTCTGACCTTGTGGATGAATACTGTCCAGTTTACACGTTTGGTGAGAGGGTTACAAGAGTCTGATCAGTAGATACACGTATGGCTCTTGTCCACTTTTTACTTTGGTGATGACTGGGTGAAGAACTCTGTCGCAGTCTGTGGTTGTGTTCACGTATCTGATTTCATTCACTGGTCTCCAACAGGTTGAACAGGTTCAGGGTGAACCCTGAACTGGCTCTTTTATTGACCATCATTGGTGAAATCTGCAGTTTCTCTTCTCTTTGAGCATGAATTTCTAACACTGATTTTTTTTCAACATCAAAATCAGAATTTGAACTTAAAAGAAATTGAAATTTCTAGCATTTATTTTTTCTTCTTCAGACTTTTTTCAATGTTGAAATAAATTAAGGGTAAAAACTCTGATGTCTCAAGATGTTCAGGTTTTAAAATTTCAACATGTTAAAAATTTTAACACCTCAGAAATGTTTGTCACTAAACAATAAATGTACAAAATTTAAATAAAAAAAAAGATCAGTAAAATAATTCAGTGTCCTGAGAAATGTAGTCCCCCCACCAAAAAAGATTGTCAGCTTTCATTTTTTGAGATTGTATTTCTCAATACATTGATTTTTTTGTACTGTTTGTTTGCTTTTGTTTTTTTTTAGAATTTTTGGTCACTGAAATTTTTGAGATGATGATTTTTTCTACACTGAAAAAAGTGATGTTTAATTTTAACATCAGTTTTTTCACACTGAATTTATTTTAATGTTGAAAAAATCGAAAGTAGAAAGAAATCAGTGCAAAAAATGTAATGGTTTTTAATATTCAAAGTCTGTATGTGACTCAGGGTGCTCTACTTTCCTCTATCAGAGATGTTTGGGGTCCAGTAGCTACTTAATGCCTACAAGCTGTCATTTTTTCCTCACTCTCAGACCAGTCAAAGACGACATCAGGAATTCACTGGACTACTTTCTGCAGACATCTTTGATCTCTGAGTGATCAGGTTTTCCCTATTGTTGCTTATTGTTGTTGCTTACTCCTTTGCTTTAGAGTCTGAATCAAAGGAATAAGCAACAGAAACCCATGGGATCAGCTCCTGTATTTGTCTTTTTTGTGGCGTCATTGCAGGGGGAAAAATGCCTGATCCAAATTTTGATGCTTATCAGAATAAACAAGACAAAACAAAAAGTCCAACTGTGTAACATTGTCATGGTGGAAGAACCTTTGATGCAGTGAACTTGGAGCAAACAGACTAGATACACATGGTGTAAGGAGACACAGGTGAGACTGACATGACCCAGGTGAAAACAGTGGGGGTGGTGGTGGGAGGGGGGGCACAATTACTAGAAGGGGAAAACATACGATGGGAAAAAGTGAAGCAACACACCAAAGAGAAGTGTATGACAACATGGAACAGATGACAGACTTAAATGTAAAACAGAAACTGAACCAGGATAACACATGACAGTCCTGTTCAGCTGATTACCAGAGCAGAGTGAAGCAAACACAGGGATGAGTCTGAGTCTGTCTGTGAGGCGAGGGAATGAATGACTTTCAGACCTTTTTAAACCATCTGTCTGTCTGTCCTCTTTCATCCCTGATTCAACCTGGGGATGAGCGTTATGAAAAAGATATATAAATATATCACAATGGGTTTTTTTTTTGCAAAATCACGGTCACAGTTTTTTTTTTCAATTAGATTGTTCAGACTAAGGATGCAACAAATGATTTTTTTTTGTTGGTAAGTCATCTATCAATCATTTTTTCAATGAGTCGATTAATCAGGATTATTTTATCTGTAGCACTTTGGGCTACTTTTGTGGCTCAAGAGCTGTCACCTGATGAATTCATATACAGTGTGAGCTGAAATGAGCTCCATAGGATAAATGCCCTTTTGTTGCCTTTTGTAGGCATGTAATACAGTTGCATTATTTTTCTGTTTAAATCTCACATGACTTTTGAGTTTGGGTATTATAGCCAATTAGGGCCTCTGTACAGCAGACAGTGAGAAGCTCCAATAAACATCATAGCGATGGCCAAAGCGCAAAATCTCCTATTTGCACTTTGTGAGGCAAAAATACTTAGTCTGTACTGCATAGACATAAAGTAGAGATAACACAATAGTATAGTAATATAGTTCAAAAACAGTATATTATAATGATGATGATGATGATAATGATGATGATGATACTTGTCAGATACTAGATCTGAAATTTGTCTTGTATTTAAAACAGCAGCTCTGTCATGCAAAATTAAGGTGACAATATACACAGACACACATAAAGCATGGATTGAGTATACTTAAAAATAGCATTCTGTTAGAAAACGAGAAGTTTTTTTTTAGTTTTCTCCAAAAAGTGAATTTTTCAGATACAAGGTTTTGCACTTTGGCCATATTTTGTCTATGAGGAACTGCGTGCAGAGGAGCAGCGTTAGACTACTTGAAAACACTTGCAGTTTCTATATAAGTAATCAATAACATGGCACTGCAAGGTGTAGATTGTGTACTACAGATGGATCTACAATCTCTGTGATCTGGCAGATCTTCTTCATATTCTAATCCTTCGAGATCTAAGATTGTCATATCACGCGCCCTTATTTCCGCTCTCTCTGTGTCTTTCAGCCCTCTCAGCCCTGTTTCAACCCTCATCAGCTGTCTCTGAGCCCTCTGTCGGATATCTTGACTATTTTCAAACATCTTTTAGCTGTCTTTAACCACTGTTGGTCCTTTGGCTGTCTCTTAGCTGTCTCTGACTGTCTTTTAACTGTCTCTCAGCCCTTTATCTGGTGTCTTTCTACTGTATTTTGGGGCTCTTTTGGCTGTCTTTTCACCATGACAATGTCTTTTTTAATGGCCCTCTTCAGGTACTCTGCCCACACAATTATCTCCTATTTTCATCTGATTGAGCTATAGATTTATACCTGATGGTGACAAACACCAAAACCTTTATTTTAATCGTAAAGGAGACCAAAAGCACAATCAGAATGGATCCTTTCAACATTTACTTATAAAAGATGATTCATCCAGACATATTGGCTCCAAAACATCATTTTTAGCCAGAAACCTACGAGAAAAGTTTCCTTGCTTTGGAACTTCTCAGTCCCAGCTCACTTTGGGTATATCTGACAAACCAGATTATTCCCATCTGGTGACAGATACCTCTTGTCTTAGTAATTCATGCTGCCAATGTCTCATTTCAAGTGGGGAAATAAAAGATCCAACTTGTGAAACCATGGAGGTTAAGTTTGTACTGTGAGCAAAGTTGATTCTCTGCAAAAATGATGTAAATTTTACTAATGTTGATCACTTTTAAAGGGGAACAGAAGCATGGCCAGTTGAGAAACAGGACTTTGAGCTGAAAGTTCCATCTTCCACTCTTTCCTCAGTCTCTCCTCTTACCCCTCAGACTGTGGCATGAGGCCATAGACTGTTTAAGAGACCCCCAACCATCAGCCCCAATCTCTCTCTCCTCCTTACAGATTTTCTCTCTCCTTCTTTTTGTCAAATTACAGGCTTTCAAATTTATGCTTCCTGGTAAATGCCCCGCAAAGCGTCTCCTCGGGATTATCAGGTATCAGAATAAAGCCCAGAGATGTAGTATCAAAGCGTCTCGCAGCACACCACAATCCTGCGTCTCCCCATCGCTGGCTGGTCAAAAAAAAAGAAACAGTCCTGACCCGGAGCGTAGCGGTGTATTTTTAAAGCGGATTGTTTTTCAGCCGTGTCACCGCTCCAAATGAGGGCTACTGATGTGGTGAGTGAGGTCTGAAGTGCAACAGGAGAGATCTACTGTTAGATGAAATTCATTTTGGGCTTGGGTTTCTGGTAATGGATGCTTAATTTATTGCCTCTCATAAAATGACACATCAACCCCTGTCTGCCCCCGGCTGCACTGTCTCGCACTCACAGCAGGTGACTGTGCCCCCGCTCAAACACCCCAGCACCGCCAACGCCGCCTGAAACACGATCGACACCAGGCCCGAGGAGTGGGCTCTGTGTTACATATACACACAGAGACATGTCACTGGATGACTGCTCATACACTTTTATATATGTACAAACACATTTATTACAGTTTGTCTCCATCTCCTCATTAAGGGTGAAATAGAAGCACGCTTGCCTCATTTTGAAACGAAAAACACTGAATCACATTAATCAAAAGGAGAAAATCAGCCTCAAATATGAAACAGCTTCATGTAAGTTCAGGTCTGTTTTTTCAATTAGTCTGTATCGATACAATCATTCTAGAAAGCGCTTCCACTCAGTCCAGATCAGACCCATTGCTCAGCAGAGAGCACATGACCCGGTGCCTGACTTGTATACTTCTCCTCCTTTAAAGCAACCTTTTCCTCCTCTGGCTCCTTTCCCAACATCTTTATCCTCACTCAAACACCTGCTGTTACTCAGGGAGCCCACTGGGTGCCATCAGAGAGCGCTGGGCTGCAGCTCAGACCTCTGACTAAGACTGAGAAAGAGACAGACAGAGAGACAGGATAATGTCAGGTGGCTCTTCAGTGTCACTTTAACTTGTATTTACGGTCCACACTGATGTAATAACTGGTAACATCAGCCTTGTTGTGGGATTTTGATAACAGAAATAGTTATGTTTTTAGGTTTAGAGGACTATTTCTCAGTTTTAGTAGAATTCTTAAGAGACTGGAGCAAAAAGAAGAAGCTGCAGTCTTCCTGTACTCTTCTTTTAGTTGTTGTCCAAAAGGTACCTAAAGTTTTTGAACGTCTCTCTAAGATCACAGCCAGGAGTCAGAAAATAAACTGTGATGACTGTAACTGTACAGAGAATGAGCCCTCATAGAGTACACCTATATAAGGACATATTTCTTCAGCTGACAGGACCAAGAATGACCCTTTTGTTAAAGTTTAAGTGCATATTTTTTTAACCTAAACCAGCTTTACATCGCTCTCTCCTGTCTTCAATAAAAAAAAGCAAGGAAAGGAATTTAACCTTGCAGAACAGGAGAGCCGCTGATGTTCCTCTGTCTTCATCAGTTTCCGTTTTGTTCCTTAGCTGGATCAGAGCAAACTGTTTAAATACCAAAGTCTCGCACAGAATAAACCGAGCAGCTAACACAGCTGCACCTTAACATGGAAAGTCTGGAAGTCAACAAAGCTTGAGACTGACAGAAAACAAAAGACAAACAGATAAATAGAGGAAATCAAAGCCGATAATGATGATAAGGTGCACTGCGGGCCAAAAGCACGTCCTGGAAATGAGAGTTAGACAGAAGACTGGAAGGTTATCGAGGTCTCTGAGTCCTTGAGTGTCTCCCAGTCCAGTCTCGTCTCATTCCCTCTTCAAAGTATGAAGATTAAACCTTTCTTGTCCGAGCTTCAGACTCCATTTGCACCTTTAGTTTCTCATCTTATGACTCTGTTTATCTTTTTTGATGCATTTTTATTCACACAATTCAGAAAGAGGAATTTGTTTTATTAACAAACTTCCACATTAATTACACTCTGCAGGTTCATACTGATACTCAGGGTGAGACAAATACTATTATGGCCAAAAAACACCAGATTCATCTTTGCTCTATCACATTTAATAGGTTTCAATTTAAGTCAGTGGCTCTGCTCCCTGGTTTTCAGCTCCTGCAGGTCAGAGCCCTCCAGGTCAGATCAGTAGACTTCTATTTTTGGATTCTTGGTAACAGTGTGTTAACGTATGCAGAGCAGATGAACAGGACAAGAAGTGGTGCGAGGATATGGCATTAAAACATCTGGTGACTTTCAAAATAATATAAACTACCACACATAGCTTGACTATAACAACAAACCAGCATTATGACAACAGGTTTAAGGTTTTATACACCAACATAAATGAGGAGAAGCTCATCATTGGGACAGGAAGCAAAGGAACCCCTCAGTTTCACAACTCAAGCTGTTTGACATTCCTGCTATGAGCCGAGCCGAACATGCAGCCGTTATGAATTAACTGATGAGAGAGCATCACTCAGGATGTAGAGAGAAAGGACACAGATCCAGTGCAGAATTATATTGTCATCCTGATAAGTGTGATGCAATTTTTGCCATATCCTGATTAACGATACTCAAATTGGAAAAAAAAATTGCACTCTGAACAGTGTAGAATTTGAGTCACCAAACCTTAAGTCAAGAGTCTGAGTCAACTTCTAGATGTGTCCAAGTTTAGTCCCTAATATCTAAGTCTGAGATCTGTTGGTTCTATACGAGCCTGAACTGCAATAAGTGTCACAGGACTAGATCAGTGATTCTGCAACAAGTAAAACCTCATGACCCCAAACAACGGTGCTGGAGACTGATGACCCCCCCCCCCCCCCGCTGCAGGAATATACTAATAGACCAAACAAAAACAGGAAGAAAAAAAAGGCCAAAGATACATAGTTTCTTATCTATGAACACATATTGCTCATTTCCCAAATCAATCTGCCTCCACTGATGCAGACGTTATCTCGGCTTCATCTCCTCAGGGATCTTCAACAGAGAAATGTAAAGAATAGATCAAAAATGTTCTGTTTTCCTGTTTTTATATTAGATTTAACTCCGATTTTTTTCATGCTTAAAATAATTGATGAGATATGGAACTGAAAAATGTTTCTTAATTTTGCCAGGCCTGGTCACGACCCCTGCATCAGTGTGTCAGACCCCCACTTTGGGGGCCTGTACTAGAAAACCCATGAGTCACACAGTTATTTCTACCCCTGATGAAGGATATATGAAACTCTGTCCTTTAAGAGTACATCATGATTTCGGGGGAGATTTAAGTCACGATGTGAAATAGTATTTACTCAAATAAAACAGTTGCAAGTAAAGATGGGCGAGTATTGGTGTCATAAAAGTACCAGCCTTATTTTGGAGTGTGAAGTGCTCATGAAGGCTGCTGATACCAGCCACCAATGCTCAAAGCAAAAAAAGAAAAAGAAAATTCTTCAAATACTTAGGCAGATTAAAGCTTAAAACTTTATTATTTGTGCTTTAATTATGCACATTTGAATAAAACTCACGGTGAGGTAAAAAATGAACTGTTTCATTTTGCACTTCAGTTTATTTTTTTGAAAATGCTAAAACTCTGAGTTGTTACTTTTATTTTGTACTTTTGTGAATTCATCACAAATGAATCATAAGCTCAGAGAGTTGTTTGTGCTTTATTTTAGACTGAATTGTAGAGTGTTTTTTAAGTTAGTTTTCAGATAGTAAAACTTTCATGCAAATTGACCAAACAGAGCACAAAGAAAAAACCTCTTTGTAGGATTGAGTGATGTCTTATCAGAATGCTGCTGAAGAAAAGGAACAGGTAAAACTCTTCCTGCTCTCAACAGGTGTTTTATTGATCAGTGAGCCTCCAAATCAAGCCACATGGAGTTTATCCATCCTCTGAACTCCACAACACTGACAGACTGAGATCAGATAAGTTTGTCATGGAACATTTTAACTCATAATGAAAGCACTTTATATAGAGGCAGCAAGATATATAGGCAGTATTATATTAAAGTAGTAAGTCTTCAGCCTTTCGGGGTCAAGGGAGCACTATAAACTGACATGCTGGGATCAAACTTATCCAAACACCACACTCTCCGCCACGGCATTTTACAAATGAAATAAACAACGTCTCAAAGGAGAGCAGCATCATTTTTCTCCCCCTCCCTCTCTCTCTTTCTCTCTCTCTCTCTGTGAAGGTCTGAGGATGGAAAATGTGACTCCTACCTGGAAGGTGGAGATCAGAGTCAAACATGTCCCATCTGTCCTCTGTACTGAGTTATGGGACAAGGTGCTTTAATAAGACAATATGAGGGACTGGAAATTTACAGCTCTCAGGTTGTGTTTGCCTCCTTCCCATCACTGTTAGCAGCTTAGTGGTGACGTGATGGATGGTTGTGTATCATAGAAAGAGATTTTCCTGCACTAAAGACCCTGACCTGGACTCCTCTTCATTTTTACCTTTCACTCCTCCGTCATTCTTATTTTGCTTCCTGTGTTTTCCTTTTCTCCTCTCACATGTGTGCTGCCCTGTTGTTTGGCTACTACCTTACCAATAGTCACTGTAAAATAAATAAATCAGTCAGGTTTTGTCTCCTTAACTGTTGTATTCAATCCCTTTAACTGTCTGACTGGTTGGTTGAGGGATATATCACATTTTCCTGGTGCCCAGCTCTGCAAAACCCAGTTCTTCATTTTTTTCTTTGTTTTGTCTGTTTTCCCTAAATTGGTCGACATCTCTTGTACTCAGCTCATATCTTTTACCTCCATCACAAGTTTCTCCCTCCTCTTTTTCTTTTCTTTGCTGCCAACATGTGAAATACAGACCGTGGACATAACTTGTTTTTGTTGTTGTGATGAATAAAAAAGCAGTTTTCAAGTCCCTCCATGTGGTTGACCATATAGAATCTAAACATTTTGCCACAGTGTCAACAGGCAGAGGTAAAATATGTCAGAGTTTCTGTGGTTCAATACCAGATCGAGTTGTCTTTTTAAACAATCTGCTGTGAGGAAATAAAACATTGTTGTTAAACATTTTAAACAAGAAGAATCAAGTATTTAACACAGCCATGTTAAAATCATTATCTAGAGTTTGTGTGGCAGAGAAGTTGTCAAGTTTTTTGATAAAATTACAACCCAAGGCTTCAAAACAGCTTCAAAACTATGTAAAATGTTGGTAAAAACAGATGTTGATGGTTTGCAAATCATTTTAACCCCTTTTTCATAATTAAAAATGAAATGTAATTACGACTAATCAAGCGATAAAACTGAAATTGTTATTATTTGAGGAAAAAGCTACAACCTTTTTAATATGTATCGTCAGCCATATGCTTGAAAACAGCTGTAAAATGTACTTAATGCTAAACTGAGCACCTATAGAAACATTTTCACACTGATTTTGCAATTTGCAGAAAATTCCGTAAAGAAGTGAGAAGTTTGAAAGCATTCAGGATGACTCTTAAGTAGAATTCACTGAGCTCAAAATCTGCAAACACAGTCGCTGCAGGGAAAAACTGTTTTTCTTTTCCACCTCCAGTGTTTCCCTCTGACCTCTTTTCAAATCTGCACTTTTTCTTTTTTTCTCATGTTTGTGATGAAGTGAACTAATATCGTTTTGAGTGAGCGTTAGCTAGAATAACCTTGACCACTGGGACCATTCATTAGCATGCTCTCTCTCCCTCAGTGGGGGTCACAGCTAATGGAAATAATAAAAAGAGCCCCCCTTAGACTGCAGCACATGCTCCTGCCTTCAGGTGAAGTGACAAAGAGCTCTCCTTAACCGGGCTTTAACCCTCGACCCCCCTGCTCTAACCTCCACCTCACCTCTGCACCCTATTCCCCCTCCACAGAGGTCGTTAGTCAGACGAACTGTAGGCTTTCCCGACCTCTGTCATCGTCTGACTTTAAGGAGAGCGCTGTGTATCGGAGAGGTTCCCTATGCATCATTTTATCTGCTGTACGATGACAAGAAAGACACCAGAGTGATCCATGTGTTTCTTCATGCTTCTTTGCTGCGCTCATACACTTCCACTCTTTCAATCCGCTCAGACAATTTATCCAGCTTAAAGCATTATTTTCTCAAAGGGTAAGAAAGATTTGTTGCTCAAATTTAAGTAAGACTGAAATGTAGATGCGTCAAACCAGATCAGATTGGTTATTTCCATGTAGTGAATTCTATGGCTGAATTCTGTGGTTGATCTCACTTCTTGCCTCATGTCAGACTTGTGGGGACTGAGGCGTACATTAAGGGTCAAATCTGGTGGACAAAAAGCTTTGAGTTGTTTCTAACAAAGTGAATGTGCCCTCAAAACTTGCATCTAATGTTTTGCTTCAGACCTTGTCAGTGTTTAGGAGCTGTTCAAAAAAAAAAAAAATAGCAAGCAAAAGAAACAGAGCTGGAAGGTGAGTAATATTCTGTGATTAAAGTCACGTTTGTGAGAAAACACTCTGAAAAATAAGGTTTATTGAGTTTTGTTTTTCCAAATTTCCAACTCACCACTTGTCCAAAATTACTTGTAATCAAACTTCATGAATTTTAAGCAAACTTTAACACTGAAGCCATGTTCCCTGTGACACCTCCACACCTATACGTCTGAAGTATCTTATTCTGAATAACGTAAAGCAACATAGTGTCTTTACTTGACTATTTTCCTGTTAAACATCACAAAAATTTGCAACTTTTTCATACACATTTACAACATGTCTAGTACCAATTTTACTGTGTAATCTTAGAAATTGTCTAATTTTTCCAAACATACGTTAAATTCGAGAGGCCATTTAGGTCTTTTCTGTCCTACTCACTAATTTAAACTTAATTATCTTTCAAATTTGCTACTTTTTGACTGTTTCTCAAATTTCAACGGTATAATATTTCAAATTTCAACAGTATAATATTTCAAATGACAATTTCTTCAAACTCCACAAATTTGTGACATTAATCCTAGAGTACTGCTCTTTCAACTCTGGACATACGTTTTCAAAGATTCTTTAGAGGCTTTTACTCTATTTATAAGATGACCCTCCAGTTTTCGAGACCAATTTTTAGAAAATAATAATAAGAACAAACTATATATCCAAAAATGACTTTTTTTTTGGAACGTTTTTTCTTGAAATTCTTGAAAAATTATTGAACTGAAAGTACGAGTTCCCCCTCATTTTTGGCTATAAATACAATCTCTAAAAAAATAACTTTTTTTTCACAGTTAGCATTTTCCAGATGGTCTTTTTGGAGGCACCATCTGAAGACGTTTCACTCTGTTGCTCAGTATTTTTTAGGCTTTCTTGACAGCTGTTTGACTTTGTATCACCACCTATCATCTTTATCTTTAGAATTAGCATCATAACTCGGCCTCAGTTGTCTGTTTATTTTTCCCAGCTTTTGATCCACTTGTTCTGGACAAATCACAGTGCCTCTCCATTTCTCATCTCCTGTCACAGCGTCTCTGCTGTGATTGACAGATCACTGCAGTCACAGTGGGGTCACTGGTTGCAAAAAAAAACAAAAAACAACTGGTGCCCTCTGCTGTTTTGGTCCTGTAGCAATCATAGACAACTACATGCATGTGCTAAGAGCAAGACCCCAGTTACAAGATGGCCCAATTTTTTACATTATTTTGCACAAAAAAAAAAAAAAAAGTCTTGTATTGGGGTCAATATGATAATTCTTCTACACAGGGGGAAAGTTGGTGGACAAATTATAGCAAGAGTCTGTGGCTGATTTGAACCCACCTGCTGTAGTACAGAAGTGTCAGTGGGGAATGAAAGTCATTTTATTTGAAAAATGTATCTGGGTCATATATGTTGCAATTTCATTTCTAGGCTCGTCTTTCAGCTCAAAACTGTAAATGTCTTTGGAAAAGATTTTGGATATGCTGAGGTTAGAGCAAAGTGCACAAATAGTGATAACCCAGACAGTGCTCTTCTCACCCCTGCAGAGGCTCTAAATGACACCAGTCATGTGCATCACACTTTAAGGGCTTTATGTATTCATCAGTGTTGTATTGAGTCACTTTTGGCCCGATCCCTGAATTAAGTTTCTTTTCTGTGAGGTTTTCTCCAAGGCTGAGCTGCTCCATCATTCCATTAATTTGCATGCAAACACTGTAAAACCTCATATGTAACATTATATAAAGTAGCATCAGTGTCAGGAAACATGACTGTGAGTGCTCCTTCACACCACAGCCTCTGGTCTCCACAGGAACCTCCTGCAGCCGTAGCTTGTGTACGTGGTTCAGTACAAGCAGGTCTTTGTGTCTGACTCCTCGCTCTCCTCTCCACACTCACACCACGTCCAGGAGGATCACCCATAAATCAGAGCGCAGACGGAGGAGCGTGGCCTGGGCCTTAGAAGCGCAGTCTCTCGTCTCAGAGCTCCCAGACATTCATCAGGAACGGGGTCCAGCTCGGTCCCTGTGCTGAGAGATGCTTTCACAGCTCCAAGTGTTTCCAAGACAGATTGGGCTGTTTTCTTTTGTTCCTCAGATTTTCATTGAAAAATGATTCTACTGAACAGTAAATTTAATCACGAGCAGTGTGGAAGTGAGGCCAAGGTGTGACCTCATCTCCTGTTAAGATGCTCCTAATTTAAGACGGCATCACCTTTCCTGTCTGCTGGACCTCAGGCCTGTACTCAGAGTACAAATGTGCTATTTTCACATTTCTTTTAGAGGTTACGTCACTCTTTCTCACTTCTTTCCATGACACAGTATTGTAGTTTATGTCCCTGTCTGATGATCTGACTCTGATTTATCTGGAGAATCAGTTATTTCAGCTTAAGTCACTTCACTTCAGTCTGAAGGGTCAGCACAGAAAACGTCCTCAAAGCTGTGATCAAATCAGGCCACAGCTCGACCAGCCTGACTTTTTTTGTTTCTGTCCACATCCCGTGCTGTGTAGCCATGATGCTTACAGACTTTTGGGTCCATGACTTTGGGAATCATCTCATGCCTTCCCTTCACTTTGAAGAGGATGCTTCTTGACAAGGATTTGGTCTGAATTAGTTGTGTGGTTTGAAAAGTTGTGTCAAAAATCACTCCAGTATGCAACATGTTTGCTCAACCCTGTTTGTCTGAAGATACATTTAATGTCATGAAATGTTTTGAGTCTTACCTTCAAACTTAGTTCAGCTGTGCTTTGTCCTTTTGGAGTCTTTCGTTTGCTCTGCAGATCCGTCCTTCCTTGATATATTGTTGCAGTGGTGCGAATACAAAAAGCCCTACTCATGCTTGCTCTATGCAGACACATTCATTTGTGCAAATTGACATAAGTACCTAATGCTAATGCATCTAACAGTCTTTTGCTGTGTGGTGCATGTTTAAGAAGTCCTGAGGAAGTCCAGACAAAGTTCAGACTTGAATGTCTTGAGTAATATCCAGAGTTTAGGAATATGGTCAATTTTATCTTAATACCAGTGTGCACCTTAAAATAAAAGGAAAGTAAATACTCTTGGCTGATGTTTGTTGTAATTTCTTTTTGCCCACCATGTATAAATTTATAAATTTGTCTCAGTCTGACTTGATTTTTTTGTGACTGCATTATAAGTTTAGTGTTGTGAAAGTGCTGAGCTCCAATGCTGCCACGTCAAGACCTATAGGTAGTTTGAAGACACAAGAGTAGGGGCATGCAAAAGAATCGATACACAAAAGTATCTCTCTTTTTATTTTAAATTTGCTCTCAGTATTTATAAATCGATATATTTTGGTAAAGAATTTTGGAAAAAGTTATTTTTCAATGTGAATTTTCCATGGAAATATGACTCCTGATATAGTATGTAGACATCATCATCATTTAGTTTTTTCACTGGTATTAAAAAGTGAACTGAAAATCTCAAAAATTGCCAGTATAATAGAATTACGATTTAAAAGGGATCGGCACTTGGAAATTCGTGAAAAAAATTAAAATAAAAAAAAATAATGGGGAAAGGGTATTGTCACAGCCCTGTACAGAGGTGCTGATCAATTCTGCTGAAAGGAGTGTTATGATTAATGTCCTATAACTGTCTTTTATAACTTAATGTATTGTAATCCACAGCTCATGTTTTCTTGTCTTTTCTGTGTCTAGTTGTCTGCGGAGCTGGAAGGGAAAGCAACCAATGGAGATATCAACGAGCTTCTCCAAATACTGGCCAAACCCCACGTAAAGGTGAGTTTTGTGTCCTGTTATCACTACTGTTAGTAAATCATCTTATATGCAGTTACTGATAAAGTCACATTACCAAATTTTGACTTTTTTATGGACAAGTAGAAAGCAAAAGATGCAGGGTTGAAGGGATGGTCTTTCATCCTGTGATGTAACATCATATTTCGAGTCAACATTTAGCTGAGACATTTAAAAAACAAAACAAAAGATATGGAGGAAGCAGTATGCAGTTTATGTCACAACATACTTTCTTTTAAAAATAAAAATTTTAAAAAACTCCACGAGAGAGCAAATAAGCGCCGTGCGTCAAAGTAAACCAACATGCAGAATCTGTGACTGCATCCTCTTCCTCCTCTAAGAAAATCTGTTGTAGTTGCACCTAAACTTCAGCAAGTCCTCTTAGTAGTTAAAGTAAAGTAGTAATGCAACGCTCAGATCTATGATGACTTCTGTTTCGGGAACTTAAAAGAATGCAGTAACGTTAAGTTATGATGTTATCAGTGAAGTAAGTACAGTGACTTTCAGGCAGAGGTTAGTACGAGGTCATCATGACCTGTTCAAGCGTAAGGTCAGGAAAAGGAAAGTTGAGGTTTTGGCGGTAGCTTAAATGGTACAGCTGTTTGGAAGAGCGATTAATTTGTTTGCCCGGTGATATAAAATAAATATCACAGACGCTCTAATCAGCTCAAAATACATCATTACAATGGCATGATTTTCAGAGTGTACATTTTGAGGTTTTTAAAGGGGCTTTAAAAATCTAAATATCAGGCAGATGTGGCCATAAAAAAAATAAACCAATCGGAAATATTTTTTGTTTCCATCACTGGTTTACTCCACAGAGTACAGGTCTTTGCTGTTTGTAAACTTCAGACTTTACAGAGATGTCTTTCTCATCTCCTCACAGACTGAGACAGTGACATCCACTCACTTTTTATGCCTGTCTTCTTGGCTGCTTCGCCTCACCGGCCTCGTTATCCAGACGCAGACAGCTACAAAATGAATTTACACATTTTCATTTCAAATGCGTAACTGGGGCCATCCATCAGGCGCTCCAGGTGTCTCATCCAGACAGAGCTGACTTCACGATCACGGCGGGACAGAAGGAGAGCTGGACCGGCTCCTATTTTAATACTCTTTCGTCATGCTTATTACTGATCTGCCAGAAACAACAGCTCAGCATGACGCCCCCACCCCCCCCACCCTCCTCGTCCTGACGCTCAAACAGGCAGAATACAGTACGACACACAAACGCTCAATATCTCTCAGAGTCAGGGTTGTTAAAAGACAGCAGGAGTCTGAAAGGATCAGGCTCACAATCACACCAGCTTTTGGATGTCAAAGCCGGTGAGGTCATTTTTATTATTAGATCAGCTCAGTAGTAGCATGAAAATAACAGGAACTTAATTAATTTAGTTTGTGATGTATTTTTGGCGATTCCAATGCGAAATTCTAAAAAGACGTATAAGTGCAGATCCTCAAACTTGAACTCCTGTCACAAAGAAAAATGGTCACCATCTGTCACAGGCTTTCTCTCCTGCTTTGCTTTGTGGGGATCTCTTCTGTCTCTGTCGACCTCAAACTGCTCTAGTTAACGCTTAGTGTGCTTGTCATTATCTGTATAAAGAGCCATACATTTATTGTATTAATGCTGCTTTCTGTAAAGATATCTAGTATAAAAAAGGATCAACCTATCTAAGGTCACACACTCAAATATTTTGATAAACCGCCTTTAGCATTAATTTTAGCACTCATTCGCTGTCATTGTTTCAATAAGCTTCTGCATTGTCACAAGATTATATCCATCCAGTGTTGCATTCATTTTTCAATAATATCTTGTATATATGATGGGAGAGTCTGACCACTGCACAAAGTCTTTTCCAGAACATCCCAAAGATTCTCAATGGGGTTAAGGTCAAGGGCTGAAAGATAGATTGTTATCGTATCGATATTGAGATATGAAAATTCAAGATATTAATATCTCAATATCGAGATATCAATAATGTCGATTTTTCCCAGCTCACCCTGCATGTAAAATTCCAACAGTCACATGATTATTGGTGATTTTCTGTTAATGTTGCTGTCTGACAGTGAGCTTTAATCAATTAACCGCACTTTCCACATCCTCTTATAAAATCATGCTTTTATTTTCTGAAAAATTGTTAATTTTCACTTAACCTAGAGTCATATTGTATTGTATTGATATCTAGATATCTGGCATTAATATCGAGATATGACATTTTGTCCATATTGTTCAGCCCTATGAAGGTCTGGACTCTGTCCATGTGTGAAAAAGATGTTTGTTATATTTACAGGTGTGTTTGGTTGCTTTCATACCTGTAAACACCATCAATATATCAAGTTTTACACCTGATTTTTAAAATAATTACTCTGTTTTTGACGCTTTTGAGATTTTTCTTTTCTTTCTTTGATTTCTTTTAACCTTATTCAAAGGATTATTTCAACATTTGTCTTTCTTAGAAATTTCAACATGTCCAACCATTTTTATTAGGTGATTCATACTAGATACGTATTAAAGTTTGTAGTTTTATTATGTCTTTTTCAGTGCACCATCACACAGAAAATGAGCAGTAACAGTTGCAATATGATCAGCTAGAGTTCACTTTGAAGACTGGTCGATAAATACTCGAACAGCTCGGCAGATTTCCACCTGAGTGCAGGAGGAGCACGGCCAAATGTTTCCTCATCAAACAACGGAAAATAACCTGCTACTGCTTTCTTTACTGAAGTACAGACACTGCTGTGGTCATAAAGGCAGCACACTCTACCTTATTAATGAACCAGTATACATAATCGAGCATTGTATGTACAGTCTGTATACACTGTAATGCAGCAGTTACCTCCAGTGGGATCATTAAATACTGATATAAAGATAGCTTTAAAAACAGTTTCCAATCGGTGAGTAACCTCAAGCCCCAGTTAGTCACATATTTGAGAAAAAACATCAAACCTGCTGTTGTAAAATTGAATTATTAACATTTTTCTGTGTTGAAACACTTGCATACCATTTCTCAAGCTGATCAATGATCTCACTCCTGAGTTTTGGTTCAACTTTTGAGCACCTGGGCTCTAAAGGTAGAAGATTTGCACTGATAGATTCGTTCCAGTATCTTTGTTTGGAAGGAGAGCTTACAGTTACTCTTCGCGTTATTATCTCGTCTCTGTGTCTCATACTTGTTGGCAGAATTTGGGCTTGGAGGATAACATTTTAAGAGTTTTTGTCTCCTTTTTCTCTCCATCTGTCCTCCAGGGCACTTGATACCGTACCAGCCCGCCTCAGTGTAAATCACGAGGCCAGGGGTGTAAAACACAAGCAGATGGCTGCTGCCTTTGAATGGCGTCTCTGTGCGATAGTAACTGTATCACTCTTAATTATGGCTGAAATGATCCATTCCTAGGGTGGGGATATAAATCAGGCTCTTTAAAACTCCCCTCTCTCTTTCTCTCTTGCTTTCCGTCTCTGTCTCAAACTTTTTCTTTTACCATTTACGCATGAAAAAACAACTTTGGAGCATATTAACCCCCCTCAGCAAGACTAATATTGACAGTGATGAAAGTGCCAATTATGATGGCCGGCTGTTTCCGTCAGCGAGTACAGAGGTGGATGTCTACACGCTGGCAGAAGGTGTTTGACTCGGGGCAGTGCGTGCCCAAGTTCAAGGCTTGGAGAGGAAGGGTGTCAAATCCCAGCTGGTCTACAGCAGCGCCTCACACTCACAGCAGGACCCTTCCCGCCTGAGGGAGAGCAGTTACCCTCACAGATCCAGCACCGCCGGCTGAAAAACGAGCAGGTCGGTGACAGGACCACGGGGGCTTTAATGAGAGGCCAACGGCAGGAATGTACGAGCGGGTTTATTTAGTCAAGCTTGGTGATCTGTTTTTCTAGGATCCCTATTATGCCTAATGAACACAAACACACCAACCGAGGGCAGACGGGATGCCTGGAAAACAAGGGTGGTTTCGCTTCCCTTCATGTTTCTTCTCCTCCCTCACTCTCCTTTTCAGCTGCAGGGCCGACACAAGGATATCAGCCCAGATTTGATTAGGCAGCTAACCCACTGACACCGAGGCATAACAAGACCCACTGACTCATATCAGCCTCCACACAGAGACCTCTGTTCTACCTGTGTAGCTGTGCTCACATGTCAGCGGTCACCAGCCAGGCCGTGTACCATGTGCTATCTATTAGCATACAGCTGTTTCTGCTACTTCCTAGAAAGTTTTTACAAGGAATTAGCCGTGGCTCTGTTACGGGTTGTTAGGCACGACCATGGGGGGGAATGTGGCTGCAGTGTGGAGCAATGCCAGATTTAAGGAAGTGCCATGGACGAGAGGACACTCACAGGTCGGGATGTTAGGCCTGATGGATGGAGCTCAGAGGAAACGGAAAGTAGCAGGTCAGTGGAGGAAAGGTTGAGGTGAGCCTGGGAAGGAAATCAGTGGTTCAGTTTATTTTTTTTAAGGTTTTGTATTTCATGTTTAACTTAATTTTATATAACAATATATCTAATACTAATAATAAAAAACACATTATGGTGTACAATGCAAGAGCAAAGTTGTTTTGACATCAAAAACAAACTGTTGTTGGAGCAATCTCCAGGTCAAGAGGCTTACAAAGAAGAGCAGCATGACTGAGAAAAAATTTAAATAAATTATAAAAAATGTAGATACAGTGTTTTTAAAACTTTCTCCAACTGGCCCAAGCATCATTCTCAGGTCTGAAAATATAAAGCCCATGTTAAAGTTAAAAAAATGTGGTTCAATTGAAGCTGGCTAAAGGAATGGTTGATTTGACTGACAGGCTGACACCCTTAAGGTCCACCTCTTTGCCTCATCCAAACTCTTTGGAGCTAGGTTTAGTTCAGCATCACACGTAGGGCACCAGATAAAGATGGACTTCAAAACTTTATTAGAAACAAATAACATTGCAAACATCCACGTATTGGACACTATTTGGCACTAGCTCCAAGCTTTCTATTTAAATGCACTCAATGTCAACCTAAATTATGGAAAAAACACAATTTTTTCCAATAGTTATTTTTGGTCTTTAAATGCCTTCAATCGCTTTCAAAAAAACCACAGTTGACCAAAGTGCTGTACAGGAGAAAAATCAAATACAACAGAGTAAGAATTGGGATGAACATGGAGGAAAGACGCTGCAGGCTGGTTTCCAGCATGGGTCACCCACTCCAGGGCTAACCTTATGGGGCGCAACCCAAACTGGAAGGCCATATCTGTACCCTAACAAAATCTTTATTGTCATTTAAGATCATAAAGATGTATCAAAGTTATGGATGAGTGGCAGATTTGGTACTTTCATAGGTACGGACCAGATACTGTCACCAGTACAAAGTACAGGTTCACGTAGTATCCAACAGTGCCATGTTTCAGTACCTAAACTGTTTGGGAGTGGAAGAGTAGTGATTTATTGAGCTAGGTTTTAAGTTGTGCATTATTAAAAAAAACACTGCTTAGTTTTTGTTAATTTATGAAGTTGTAGTTAATCTTTGTGAAGGGTTTTTATGTTGAAGAAATTTGTGAAACACTTGCAATGTTACGGTACAAACAGTTTGATGTTTTGATATATTTGTTTAAGTTTATATATTGAGAAATAAAGACGTTTGATTGAAATATTTGAGATTTTATCACTAAACAAATTCACATGCATTACTGCGTAAACACACAAAGGGACCAAAAATTGGGACCGTTGAGTGCAGATACCAATTCTCAGGAGATGAGCAACGGCACCACATTGGTTCAAATGTGAAAGGTACCCATTCCTATTTAAAGTGAGTGTGTCCTATCATTTTGATGATTGAATGATAAAGTACTTCCAAAATTTTGAGCTTTATCCTTGAATTTGCAAAACCCTAGCTCAAGCCAAAAACAGAGATCAAGCAAAAAAGTGTAGTTGTGTATCATCTTCATTTGGTCATAAAAATCATATTCAAAAAAAAAAAATAAATTAAAATAAAAAAAATTAATAAATTAAAAAATAAAAAAAATAAAAAAATAAAAATCATATTCAGAGCAGAGGAGGATAGCATTCAACTGAGTGTCTCACTGGACTTGATTTGAGAATTGTGCATTTAGTTCATACAGAATGAAGGGTCTTCAACCATTAAAATTACTAATGTTTGTTAGTTTTGTGTCGAATGGGTTGATTAATAGGTTGCAGTAGAGCCGTCTTGTTCTCAGGCTTAAAGCTGCACTGACCGAACAAAGAACTGTAGATTTTCTTGGTGTCCCACCCTGCTGAGACGCTGATGGACGCCTGGCTGACCCTCATGTTGTTGCGACTCAGATCAGGTGCTGTGACTGGCAGTCGGACACCATAAAGAGAGCCACAGCACCACATGTATCCAGCCCCAAACTCAAAATATAGTTTTCTTATGAACTAGGTTTGCTGCCACTGGGCGGGCCAACTTTCATAAGAGGATGTTTTCAAGAAATCTGATATATTACAAAATTAAAAATGGATATTTCATACTCTCTGTGGGAGAAAGAAGGTCGAGAAAGCAGAAAAAGAGGTGGCCGCTACATAGTCTGAAGCATCCGTCTTTAAATATTTTCCTTGTGATGTTTTATTTAGCTCTGAATGGAGTTCTACGTCCAAGTTTTGAGAGTATGTGAGTGCAACATGACTGAGATCATCACAGTTTGATGGAAAACATGAACACTTCATCCCTCCATCCATCTTTACATGGTGCCATAATCACAATGTACAGAGAGAGTTTGCTGGTCCTCTGTGGTTCACTTTTGCTTTTTATCATCTTCATCTGCAAACAGTTTCAGATCCTCATGTTCCAGAGAGACTTTCTCAAAAACATAATGACAGAATCCCCCGACAAACAACACGGCAGAATGTGTTTACATACAGCGCAGATGAAAGCCAGGGACACGTTGTTAAGTCTGTTCTGAGAAATGATGCTGGAAGAATTTGGAGCAAAATACATAAACGATAAAAATGAAGAAGCGCAAACACGGAGGAGAGGATCAAAAGTGTTTGAGATAAGTTTAGACAGGAGGGAAAAGAAGAGAAGAGGAATTTAGTGAGGAAAGATAAGGAGAAAAATCAGAAATATAATTTGTAAGAAATTCTGGCACTTCTTCCTGGTTTGTACTAGTCTTAAAATGAGTCAGTCTCATTTATGATTTTCTAAAAGATATAAATGTTGCCAAAATCACAGCTCTTTACTGCTGCTACCTGGAGTTTCATTATGAGGGCCTGTGCTGAGGCCATCGAGGCTGTTTTATGCCTTGGCAGCATTTTTAGCACTTAGCATCCCAAGCAAAAGAACACTCTAAATCAGCATTCATATTTATTATTGTTGTTGACAGTTCAGCTTTCCAAACATCTCTGGATTAGTGACACTTTGCTAATACCAACTCATTTAAATCATGAAGATACAAAACTTTTGAAGTGACGACAGAAGTGGAAATGGTGTTAAAAATCCTCTCAGCACTGTCTGCAGCACAGTTTCTGCTGAACAGACACTGGTTCAAAGTGGTTGGCTATTTAGAGATGCACCTTCTATTCTCACTGAGTAACTTATTTAAGTGAAACCTTTTTCATAAAGCACTGAAAAAGATCTGCCTATTTTAATCTTGTTAAATATGAACCATACTAACCACCGTAGAGGAATGTTTCCTTTAAAGCTGTATTTGTATCTCCTCACAGGTAAGCAGATTCCACCCTTGAGTGTATTTGTACGTGTGTTGGTCAGACTGTCTCTCAGTGGATCCAGGCCACAGAGCTACAGTTGTGTCTCCTCCTCTCATCTGCTCCCAGTTAGCAACATCTTGAACGCTGTACTGCAGCATGCTCCCATGTCATAAAACACACCGCTCTTCTTCTCACCATATCCCTCTCCCTCTCTCCCTCTCCCTCTCTCTCTCTCTCTCTTTACTTTTCTCTGGCACATGGTTTGGAAGATGTTTTTCTCACTTTTCCCTCCCCCCGTCAGAACCACGGAAAAAGCAGCACGCGTCCAGCTGCATCTCGGTCCTGGACATGGACTCGTTAAATAGTTTGAAAAATGAACGTCTCAATGGCATCATTCTTGTCTGCGTTTCGTCTCTTTTTTATGTCTGCTCGTGAACGTGTGAAATATCGGAGGGGGCTGAGAACTTCATTACTTTGAGCATGCCGCCGAACAGCGCAGAACATCTCCTCTCTGAGTGTTCAGCAGCACTGGCCCTGGAATTCATACCTGCTGAAAAAGCTTAACTAGGGCTGCCACACTCAACCTTTTGCTCACAGTTTTGTGGTTCAGGGCGGGTGGCTTTAATCAGAGAGATGTATGGAGGTAGAACATGGGCTTAATGACAATTAACCCATGGAGCTACAGCTTTTGGCTCTGAATGCGTCTAAATCCATCACGCAGCACTTCAGAGAGACACACCAATTCATAACCATCCTCTGCACAGTCTGCAGTTTCTCTGCCCTGCTTATAGAAAGAAATGATAGATTGGATTCTTAATATCAGCTTTGGTTGTTCTTTGTTTTGCTAATTAGAGCAAGGTTAAGAAAAGGCCTTTATGATTTGACTGATAACCTGTGCTTTTTGTTTCTTTCCTCCCATCCATCCCTCTCTTTCTTCCAGAGTCTTCTGTCGGTCCATGACACCGTCGCCCAAAAGAGTTATGACCCTGAGCTACCTCCGCTGCCTGAAGACCTCGACGATGATGAGGACTCAGTGAAGATCATAAGACTGGTCAAAAACAAGGAGCCTCTGGTGAGTAATTTTCATATCATACCATCCAGAAACTACAATGAAGTTGGGACATTGAGTCAAACGTAAATAAAACCAAATTAAATGTCTTGCAAATCTGGTTAACCTATATTCAATTCATTGCACTACAAATACAAGATATTTAAATTTTATATTTATTAAGCTATTGATCGATTTCAGAAACTGAATTATTTTTCGCAAATATTGACTCATTTTAACCTGCAACACGTTCCAAAAAACCTGGAACAGGGGCAACAAAAGACTGGGAACGTTGAGGAACGCTTAAAAAACACCTGTTTGGATCATTCCACAGGTGAACAGGTTCATTAGAAACAGATAAGTGTCATGATTGGATTCATAAGGAGCATCCTTGGAAGGGTCAGTTGTTCACAAACAAGGATGGAGTGAGATTCGCCACTTTGTCAACAAACGCGTGAGCAAATAGTCCAACAGTTTAGGAACAATGTCAGAGAGTCTAGAGAAACCTCTGTGCACAAGCACCAAGGCCTAAAACCAACATTGAATGCCCCTGAAGGCAGCATTAATGCAGAAAGGTGCACAGGTTTTGGAGCAACATATACCGATTTTCAAGCCACATTTGTTTCAGGGACGTCCCTGCTTGTTTCAGAATGACAATGCCAGGACAAATTCTGCACCTGTTACAACAGTGTGGCTTCATAGTAAGAGAGTGCAGCTACTAGACTGGTCTGCCTGCAGTCCAGCCCTGTCTCCCATTGAAAATGTGTGCCGCATTATGAAGCACAAAACGAGACAACAGACCCTGGACTGTTAAGCCACTGAAGTTGTTCATCAACAAGAATGTCCAAAGTTTCAACAACTAGTACCCTCAGTTCACAAACCTTTAATGAGTGTTGTTAAAAGGAAAAGTGATGAAACACAGTGGAAAACAAATGAGTGAATTTTTTCCAAAATTAATTAAGTTTATCAGCTTGAATCATAAGTATCTTGTCTTCATTGTGTATTCGATTGAATAAGTTTTAAACAGGATTTGCAAATCATCATATTCTGTTTTTATTCACGTTTTACACAACATCCCAACTTTAGTGGAATTGGGGTTGTAGGTTTTCTAGCTAGAAAGTGACCCCTGGGCATCCCAGAGTTGTTAATGGCTGTGTGTTTCAGGACGTATGTCATGTTGTGTTGGAGAACACTTGTTGCTAGTTTTTGAGGCAATAAATTTGTACCGCAGTTGTTTGGCATGGATATATAAGCTTGAAGTAAGCTCATTTACTGGTAAATATGTTCACAATAACAGCTCCCTGAAACCGATGGATTCACCCCCTGATGGCCATGCATTAGACTGCCAGTTCAGGATATTTTTTGCAATGGCTTCATTTTTGCAAGACTTTTTGTTGGATGGCTCTGAACCCCCCTGACCTTTAAATGAAAGTATGAAACAAATAAAAGCCGGTTAAGTCTCAATAAAAGTTACATTTCTAGCTGTTATTTTTTTTGTCT
This sequence comes from Thalassoma bifasciatum, assembly GCA_008086565.1. Lineage (NCBI taxonomy): Eukaryota > Metazoa > Chordata > Actinopteri > Labriformes > Labridae > Thalassoma > Thalassoma bifasciatum. The sequence continues at coordinate 166,369 of RPOG01000621.1, forward strand.
GTCTTCATGTCACAAACAGCCCGATTATCCAGGCCTTGTTTTCTAATCCCAAAATCTTGAAATCCTTCCTGTTTCAAAGCATCGGCTACACCACAAGTCAAGCCAATACCATACATGCCTCTGAGGTTTGTGCCTGTGGGGATCTGACCCACAACCTTGAAGTTGTAAGTGCACCAAAAACCGTCCACAATTACCCCGCTCTTGCCTGCGAGTATTTTCAGCCAGTCTGGGCGCAGTGTCTGCAAACGGCTTCCTCTTCTGTCCTGGTCAGCGCTGCATTTCATTGGAACATGCCTCATGCCTGCGCTCTCCAGACTAGGTCCCAGACGTCAACAACCGCCCCTCTGTCCCCATCTGGATGTCAGCGACGTCTTGACCCGCTTTGTTCCTTTTGAACTCCACCCTCTGGCACCCATGGTTTCAGAAAGTGTTGTGTGATGGATGCCATTCTTTGCATTCCCTTGGTCTTGTCAGCTAATGAGGCTCATTTTAGATTGGCTTCTGTAACTCAACCAAACCTAATTCGCCCTCATTTGATTGAATCCCATTGCTTTAAATTTTCAAGTTTTGGTTTACTGTCAACTTTTCTGCCATTGTTACCATTCCTCTGTCCTTGAGTCTGACCTTAGTGACCTGGCACACGTAAACACTCCCGAACTCAAGTACTCTGTGGCCTCTGAAGGACCTCCATCAGTCATCATAGCACTTTGTTGTGCCCTATGGCCACGCCCACCTTTGATCTGTGCTGGACATGTCCTGGCCTCAGCCGCCCCTATTTTCATTTTGTGGTTTTCACCCTGACCGCCGTCTTGGCTCCAGGCCGGCGCGCTCCTCTCACCACACCCCGGGGGGAAGCAGAACACACCTAAGCCATTTTTGGGTTCCTGCCCTGTTGCATGTTCTGCGGAGCTGCTGTACGCAATAATGTGGCTTGGAGGAATTCACGCTCCCTCTCACAACACACATTGTCGCGGGCGCTTCCTGCTCATGCCTCTCTCGAGTCTGATGTTGGATCACATTCCCTGAAACCATAATGTGATTTACACCCGGCCTGCTCAGTATAATTATCTGGCTGCTGTTATTCCATTACATGACTTGATTCTTTCTTGTCTCAGTGATTTGGCTCCGGAGAACATCTGAAACACACATTTACGACGTGTGATATTGCATATTATTGTACAATATTGGAGGTGTTAATTATGCAGGAGATGTTTTTGTAGTAATATAACTATTCTCAGTTATGGGTGATGTGTGCTTGGTGGTTATTGGTGTGATTCAGAGTCACTGTGTGTAAACAGAGAAGGTGTTCTTTTAGGGGTCAATGCTGGGTTGGTTTAAAAATACTCGTCCAATTTCAGAGAGATTTATTTATTGCCACTCTATAGGCTCAATATTTCATCAGTATTATTGATATCAATTCAGTGGCTGATTCATTTCCTCCAAGTGTTTTTCTATTTGGTTACAAAATTAGATTTATAGCAGGAAATCAAGTCATGATAATTTCCATCTCGCATTCGTCAATGCATTTTACTCATAGATGTAACAGCCAGCTTCACAAAACAAAATAAGTACATGGAGTACTTACAGGATGGGGTAAAAGGAGGAAACTAACACTACCCCACAGGAGAAATGACCCAAAGGTAAAACTCAAGAAAGAAATGTTGCACTATCATACTGCAATCGTTTGAGAAAACATTTGCAACATGTAATTCCAGGACCTTCTCACCAATAAACATCTGTCTTTACTTTATCTTCCATGACAACAAACATGTACAGTAGGGCTGAACGATTTGTGAAAGTAATCTAATTGCGATTATTTTTCCTTTTCTTGTATTATTACAATTGCGACTTACTATAGGTTCCCCATCCTATGTGTAATAATATCAGTTGCTCTATTGAAGGGGATGATATCTTTTTTATTATTATTCTTGTTTTGAACAAGGAAAACACAAACATGAGGGAGAAAAGTAGAGTTTGTATTTGATGATATACATAAAAGAAACTCAATTTTTACAGTTACTTCCCAAAAGTTTAGACTGTCATGAAAATATTTAAATATTATTGGTCACTTGTTTCAGAAAGTGAAACTGAGACTTTATAAAGACTCATTAAACATTGAGTGAATTATTTCAAGGCTTTTTTGAAATGTTGGTAATTATGGCTTATAGGTAATGAAAACCCAACATTCAGTGTCTTGGAAAATTGGAATGCTACTTTAGATCAATAATAAAAGGGCTATTTACAACAGAAATCTGAAAAGTTGTTACTTTCTGACCATCTCCCAAGTTTCCTCCCAGTTTTCACACTTTTTCCCCTTTTGTGGTGCCATTTGACCAATTTTGCCACCTCAAACTTATTTTTCTTGCTACTTTTTGCCACTTTTCACCACTTACATTGTTGCTCTTGCAAATATAGTTGGGTTGAGTAACATCGATGTGTGGAGCATAAAACATCTACTGCCAAAAATTGTTGGTATTCTCTCACATTTCAGGTTAAAGAAATATCTGTGATTGGAATATTGCAGCAAGCCAATTTGCAATGAAATCTGTGCAATTAATTGTCCAGCCTTAATGTACAGAGGTCGAACTGCCGATTAAGAAGAAACTCAAAGGTGTAAAATAGCTATAAAAATAAATACAGTCATGAAAAACTCAGATTACTTCGTCATTCAACTCATTTTGGTTTTTATGATTTTGACCCAGTGAAATGACCGTAAATTTGTAGTTTAACTCTTTCCCCTTCATTATTCACATCCCGTGCAGCCTTAAAGTGAAACTGAGCCTAATGAACAGTTAGATCATACATTAAGAAAAGGACCAGGGGGTCAGACGCTTACGTTGAAAGTCCCAGTCACTCCACTTACCAATGAAAAACCTTGTAATTGTGCAGGCTCCTCATTCACCGCCGCACCAAATTGATTTGGATGTGCCCTTTAACTCGCAATTTCATATAATCAGCCTGAAATTCTCAAACTTCACATCACAGCAGCCTGGCTTTACAAGATCTAATTTCCCTTTTCTCTCATGTTACTTTGCTTTAGCTCTCCCTTATTTCCACATTCAGGTTTTTTTCAGTCGGTCTTTGTCTCATTCAGCAGGTCTGGACTTCAGGGAGCTGGACTGTAGTTAGTCCACAGGCCTCTTTTCTTCTGACTCATCCATTACTTTAATTGTGATTAGTTGTGTAGATTGTGTCCAGTAGCTTTAGTTAATTGCTGCTATTTCTCATTTTTATTTCATACCACATCCCAGTGAAACTTTAAAACTCTGTCTACCTCTGTCTCTGTCTACTCCCTGCCTGCTCTCTAACTGAGGCTCAGGCTGATTTATCCCCTCAAGTGTCCACGCAATGCAATCATTAGAGAGCAGAATTTGTGTGTGCATCTGTGTGTGTGCATCTGTGTGTGTGCGAGGTATGTGTGTGTGCATAAAGCATCAGCTGACCCATGTCTTTTTAGTGAAAGAATGAGCTGCTTTGGATCAGGTCTCTGAACACTTGGTTGGGGGTCTAAATTGGAGCGTTGGGGAGCTTACACCAGTGCTGACTGAGTATTTGGCGATGTAGCTGACACACAGAGGAGGTTCAGCATGTGAAAAAACACTGGAACGCAGACTGACTAATAGAAAACTTTGAATATATTGTTTTTGCAGGCCAAAAAGCTGTGATGTTACACAACTATTGTTTCCCAGCCAGAGAAGCCTGATAGATGAGCTCTAACATGTCCACCTTAAAACCTTTGATGGTGTGACAAACCAATTTATTTAACGTTTATCCATCCACATATACACAGAGGGCAGAAATTCAGATCTCAATACAGAAAATTCCATGCAAATCCTTAATACTTCTTCCTTCAATGTTGCAAATGTATCTTAGTGAGATAATGTACAGTGCCTATAAAAAGTACCCCCCCCCCCCCCCCCCCCCCCTTGGATGTTTTACCCTCTTATTGCTTTTGTAAATTAATCATGCTTAACATAATGTGGCTTTTGTGACCAAAAATATGTTTTAAAAAATCCCCTTTAATGTGAAATTGAAAAGTTAGTTCTACAAAATAATGACAAATAAATAAAATATATGCATGTGATCATAGTATAAAAAGACTTAGCGATATTAAGATCAGACCCTTGTTAATATTCTGAGCAGAGCTGTTCCGGGTTTTCTAAAGAGTGGCCTAGTGAATGAACTGGGACTTATTCTGGATTCTCTGGAAAAGCCGGAAAAGTTTCAGATGCAGGAAATGTACGAGGATGGACTCTGTGCCTTCAGCCAGCATAAACCAACTAAGGATGAAAAGGTAATAATGGATGTATGGTGAAGTGATATTACTGGCTATGACTTTTTTATTACTTTTTGTTCATTTATTACTTCACCTTTATTTAACCAGGAAAAGGCTCATCAAATTTAGAAATCTCTTTTCCAAGAGTGTAATGGCCAAGACAAGCAGTAACACAGTTTCATGATTAAAATAGACACAAAATTACAAACTAACACACCAGACAGATACTTTCATATATCTGCCATGGAGATATTTCGCTAGTCCATCTGGGAAGGAGACATTCAAAAATGTTTCAGAGGCAGGACCTCAAAAAAGAAACAGCAGCTGGTGATCACACTCATCACAGACCAATCCACATCAAGCCACAGTATGATGTAGCAGATTTGTAACCTGACATGTCTGCCACACAGATATTTCACGAGTCTGTTTTTGCTCTTCTCTTGACCAAAACTGGATTGAAGAAGCGCAAAAACATTGTTTCCTGTCAGAAAGGCTTCAAGTGACGTTCTCTGTTCTTTTAAAGAAGAAATTGAGTTTATTTCTGATAAAACTGCAGATCTTGCTTCACATGCCGCCATTGTTTTCAAACATTCTTGTGCTTTCCGTAGTCGTCACGTCCGCAGCTCTCGCCTCCCTTCGCTGACTGGGCCGGTCACTTTTGGACTGAGTGAAATCTTTAGTCAATGGAGCTTGGCGAGATGGAGCTGCAAGATTTCAGAAAATGAATCAGGCAGGTCCATCTGCTCTGAAAGGTTAAACATCAAACTCAAGACACCAAGTATACAGAACAAATACCCCCAGGACTCAATACATTATATATCAGGACAAACATCTGCAGACAGATGCATCCGCCTCCAAATTGCTCAGGATCTGCTTAAAAGCGTCCAGTGAGCCCAGTTCATAAATTTTCAAGTCTTTGTAGGTTGTTCTAGCCAGCAGGAGCAGAGCACTTTTTTGTTCAATTTAAGTTCTAAACAAAAATGATGAATTCCTGTGTACCTATTTGTACAATGTTGATGAGGCTATAAGAGGGAAGTAGACTTTCGCATTATTGTTGATGCTGACTTTTTGTACTTAAAGAACTGAAGTGACGTTTCTTTGCCAAGGAGGCGCAGCAGCCTCATTACCCGTTCTGGAAAACCCAGTTTTCCTGACACATGCCTGCGTTAAGCGATAATGGATGTCCTCAAACGCCCACAGAATGCTCCACCACGGCTGCCCAGGGCGACCACGGCTATGATGTGAGAACATTAGAGACTAACAAGCCTGCTGCGGCCAGCTCTGTTCCGCTCATCTGGATGTTGTAGATGCCCGATTTAAATGTACAAAGCAGACTGAGCCCCGCTGTTTTCACGTACGTTTTCTACATCACTCGTTGCCATTCATCTGGTGCTGACTGCCATCGCTGTTGGGGTGTCGTTCATTCACTCCTTCCACAGAGTTCATCTCTAGTTGTACTCCTACGCACCATCTTTCTCTTTCTCGCTCTCTCTTGCTTCTTCTCTAACTCGTCCATCTGGATTTGCCATCAGGCCCCTTTCTCTGCTTATTTCTGTGTATTTAAATTTCTGGTAACACGTTTTATTGGACATGATGTAAAGGCATTTAAAGCTGTTAAGAGGTTAATCATAATATATTTCACTGTCCTTCAAGCCTCTGAGTACAGATTTTCACTTTCTCCCTCTGCAGACATGGACACCTGTTGTTCATGAGCAGAGACCTCAGTGCTCTGCTTCACGTCCATGTTTGTGCAAAATTGTTATTACGGGTCCAGAATTGACACTCTATCCATCCTCTTCCCCTTTAACTCTTCCACCCCAGGTTGTTAGGCATCATTAGCATCCACATTACCTCCACTGCCAGGAATGTGACAGGATCAATGTCAGCCTCCTTCACTCTCCTCTTCCCCTCTTTGTCCCTGCTCTGTTTCATTTCACTTTCAGGATTGGTTTTCTCATTAGAACTTGGTGTCACTGGTTGCAACTTAATGGAAACTTTAGACTGCAGGTTCTGTGCCATCCAGTTGGCAATCCAAACCTACATAGCATCCTGCTTGGCACCAGCCTGCGGCAATCAATACAACTATACCGCGACTGGGCCCGGCCACCCAGCCGCCCCGCCACTGGATCCCAGCGGATCAGCTGGACTTCTCATTAACCACAACTTCAAAGCTGTAGTAGTTACTATGCATACAAATGCAGATGACACGTCCAACGTTATTATTGTAAAAACTCCAACTGCATGATTGATGCCGGAGGATTTTCTTTTCTTAGAGAGGGAGTCAATAATTGCAACAGGACAGGAAAGTCTGGTGATCGATTCGGTTTGTGACGACGTCAGTTTTCCATGAATGGCTGGAATGAGCAACTGGCAACCCGACATGCCATGCTTTTCTCATCTGCATTAGACAAACCTCCTCTCTGACACAAGTAGGACGGTCGGATCACGGCTGCTCTGATTCATTTGTCTGGAAGCTTTCACAAACACATTCATTCAGATAAACTAAGACAGCGTGCTTTTGAACTGACATATCCAAACTGTGCTGGTTTTGGTGTAAACCAACAGAAATGACTTAGCTCTGAGTTTTTCTGATGACCTTGCAGAGAACTTCTGGATGGACACAGCTCTCAAAAAGAGGGACTGAGCTGATGAAGCGCCTTAGAGAAGAGTGACTCTCCCGTTGTCTGTTTACAGCAGAGTGAGGAGAGCGAGGGGAAAGTAATGACACTGGGAATTAATGGAGCAGTTAATGAGATTAAAGCAGACAGCACACATGTTAGTGTTTTAAAGCTAGACCCCTGTGATTTAAAAGCAATACATCTTTCACTTGATGGATTAGGCCGCAGTGTCTGGGGAGCTGCCACGGATGAAGATGGAGCACCACGCTCAACGACACAAGACAAGGAGGAGCTCTGCATGGGCGGACTGACTCAACAACATGTTGTTATTTGTGTGTTTGCATGGGTTGTTGTGGCTTTAAAGTCAAATTTTAACGTAATGTTAAGAAGTGAATTGATCAGTCAGACAGTGAGTGGGTTAAATTTAATTTTTCACTGACTTGAATCCTCAAATATTTACTGGTTTTAGCATCTTAGGTTAAATATTCTTCTGTTTCTTTGGGTTATAAACGAGTTGTTGGACAAAAGAAGCTTGACGTTGCTCAGTTTAAGTTTTTGTGGCCTTCAGTGTTCAGACATTCTTATCCAGTGGGATCAGTTCTTGACTTGTGATGTAGTGACCCCTAACAACACTTCATGAATTCCCCCTCCAGATCTAAAGTCATTAGGACGCCTCTTCTGCTGCCCCAGAATGCACTTGGTTACACTTCTGTACTGCGGTTCTTTCGCACAGAGAACTTTTAGAGTTTGATGTAATGTAAAGAACAACAAAACCTCAACAACCAGCTTCAACTGGCTCCCATCAGGCTCTTCAGCCCCACTCTTGCCCCCTTCTTACTTTATCCACTGTCCTCCACAGTCTCATTCAAGCCCCCAAAGAATAACTTGGGGGGGGGGGCTGTTAAATGAAGAGTGTTTGTCATGTGAGTTGTCTTTGAAATGTAATATATTAATTTTAAAAATAGTACATAGCCAAAAAAGTAAAAAGTATTGTATCAGACGATAAAAGCGTTGTATCTTAAAGCATTAATTATTATGTGCGTCCAGCTTTAATGTATGAACAGATTTATGCTGGTTTTTTTTTTGTTTGTTTTTTTTAATTATCAATCATGCTAAGTGACACAAAATGTTGCTGTGTTTAATAAGGTTGTTGAGTTGTTTCTTTTGTCTATTTTATTTATTTATTTATTTTTGTTCATTTTGTGTATTATTATTTTTTATTGCAGAATTTGTGAGTCATTTTGACTACATGACAGCTTTTCCATGAATCTTATTGGAACGATTTTTTTCAAAGTTTGAAAAAAATACTTTTTTTTCGTCATATACCCTATGATTTTAATCCTCATTTACCCTGGCAGATGATCCTGGAATGGGTCGAGGTGATAAGTATACAGTTGGATGTGGTTTTTTCAGGAAAGAGCAGTTACATTTCTGTAATTCACTTCTTCAAAATCTGATGTCTCTATTTTTTAACTTTTTCTAAATTACAATGAACACAAATAATAAATGGTTGTAAAATGTATTTGAAGTCCCTGGTTTTACGCTGTGCAGGCACGACAACACTTTTATTTGATCGTCCATGAGCTTGTTCAACCCTGAGTCCAGCAGTAGTTACATGACGCTTGCAGCCTGTTGAGTTGTGAATGTGAAAACACGCATGTCTTCCAAAGCCACATCTGAGGCACCAGATCTTAATCTCACGGCCCTCTTAAATAAAACGTCTTCCTCCAATCATGTGTAATCATAAGCGCAGACACACGCCCCCACACTCCGGCTCTTTTCCGCTTCACGATTCGACAGCCAGCGAGCTCTTAGGGCTGAATGTGGGCATTGTTGGTCGTTGGAGCCGGGCTTGCTCCTCAGTGGCCCTGATTCCCACCACAGCTTTAGAAATGAGAAGTGACATGTGAAAGTGCTGTTTTCTTTACCCGGAATAACGACAGGGAAACACTAAACAATCCCAGAGCAGTGATAGACCTCTCCCTGTAACACAACTGTCTCTTTGTATGCTCTCATACAGCTCATACAGCACTCTCAGACACACATTCTGTACATCATGACTTAATATCTGGCACTGTCCAGCTTACAGACAAGAGACAGCGCTTCCACACAGTCTACACAGTGATTCATGTGGGCATTATGGAAACAAACACACACATTAGGTGAGATAGCCACACAGATTCACACGTTCACCAGCACCTGTCTGAAGAGCTGAGGTGGGCCACTAAGTGTGTTTTCATAGGGACTGGGTAATGACTTGCTCTAACATTAGGGTTTAAAGAGGCAGAGGAGGAAAAGGAAGAGGGATGGAGGAAGACAAATGAAGGTAAGCCGTCCAGTCGCGAGGCCCTCTGCATTACATTACCTGGCAGCTTCTCCTGGAATCACTCCTGCACACCGTAATTATCATAATAATGACCTGCAATTTTCCTTTTTCTCAGTGTACTTGTTAATTACGCCTGGTGGGTCAAGATCGGGGTTAAGGAAATAAAAAAGGGAAACCAGAGCCTGGTTTAGTGAGAGGGAGGAATGAGGAGGAAGGGTTGGTGAGGTGGGTGGGGGAGAAGCTTTTATTAGTTTTAATCACAAGTGATTTAATAAAACAGGTGGAAAGGCACGAAGCAGGTCACCCAGAGGGGAGCGGGCAGCACGGGCAGATCTTTTGCATCAAGCAGAAAAACTATTTGACAGAAAACCTCAGGTACCTTCACTCTCCCAAACGATAATGTAGATTTTCATCTGGACTCCTGCTAATCCTTTACAGCGAAGTATTAATCTTTATAGGTGACTGTAACACTGAATGGATTTCCATATCATGGCAGAATATTTCATGGTAAGCCTGTTTCTGAGCAGCACCAGAGTCTGTGGCGTTTGAGGAAGTATGCAAACTCGTAAATATGCAGTACTCAGTGTATGGAACGGTCATGTGTGCGAGGCTCTGTGCCATCTTGGTGAGGTAAGATGAAATGACACACTCCAACACCAGATATGATTGGAGGTAATTGTATTTTAATGTCCAGGAGGCCCATTCCCACTTTGTATTTTGGTTTTTCCATGGTCGACATCTGGTGTGAAGAATGCCAGCATGTGTTTCCACTACACTTGTATTTATACCTCTAAACACAGCGGTCAACACAGCAGTCGGCAGGAGTTTATTGTCGTTGTTACACTTTTGCTGTTAAGTGACATCATGTCAAAACACGTCGGCCCCTCCACCCGGGCCATTCCTGTTTGTTTTCCCTTGTCGCTCTCAATTTGGAGGGAGAAATAATGTTTGTCAAATGCTACAGCGTTCAGGACGGTTCACGGGGCGATGTTTTGAGTGGTCGTTACGGGCCGAGGACCGTGTGTTTGAAATGGAGCACTGTGCTTGTTTTCCCTGGCGGGTTAGGGCTCGTGGAGTGGCTTCACTTGTAGACTTGTGGTCATGGCTATGGTAAAGCAGATCATGTGGGACTCTCTAGACGGGCCACACATAGCCTGCTTTAGACCTTGAGACGCGTGATGACCCAGGCCAAGATATGGAGCCAGCCTTCTCGTCATCCATACAACCAAGGTACAAGCCAGCCAGCTTCCATCAAGTCATCCATCCATCCATCTACTCCATCAGCCAGAGGGCACTGTAAGTGCCCCTTAAAACCCACCATGCCAGAAACTCATTGCAGCGAATCTTAGACAAGTAAACGTGATGCGACATCCAACATTCAACTTGTCCTACTCCTCTTATCTGCTTAAGTTTCATTGCACTACTGTGCGCTGACAGTTCCCTGGACGGTCTTTCCTCCATTCCATTCCCTCTAATAAACACACACTCTCATATGTTACAGGGTCCAAATTTCAGTCCCTCTTCTCTCTTTTTTCCTGAGCTGTATGAGGTGTGAGCCATTTGTCATCACGTACTTAATGTGGCTGCCATGTCGGCATGCCTGCTCCAGTGCATGCACTGGGAAGAGTTGATGGCCTTGATACGGACGCGCATCGCTCCAGTTCTCCTCATCATCCAACAGAGACTAAGTCGTTGCCTTTTTGGCCGGCCCAACAATAACATTCAGAGGCATTTATGTGTCAGAAGTGGAGGAATATGAGGGAATAGAGCCGAGAGCAGCAGCTGCATATGGAGCTGATCAGGTCAGGAGAGCAGGCCTAGGATCACCTTACTGCTGACTAATTGGCCACAGCAAAAAGACCCTCCCTGCTCCTAGATAACCCCCTTTATCTCTACTTTTGACCACTTCTTTGACTGTCACGGATTAATTTTTGAAAAGGTAATTTAAGTCCATTGCTTCACTCATCTCAAGGTCAACTGCTGCAACGGTCGACTAACCAAAACACCTTAATTCCTGTGCCAACCATGTTTTCTTTCTCCATGCAGAGTGCAATTGGTGAAGTGGCGCCCTGTCTCTTAATACCAACGTACCGTAGCCCATTAATCAGACTTTGTGACTGTCCAGCATCAGTCATGCACTTCTTTTGAGGTTCCTCTCCGGCCTGTTTGGCCTGAATTCTGGCAGAAAGAGGCCCACAGCTACGCTCTTGTAGAAACACACTCACAGACAAGCTTGCATGCGTACAAAAACACACCTACACATGCTGTCACTCATGCGTGTGTGTTCTCTGACAGACATTGACATTCCCCTTCTGACTTCCTGCACTGTTTCCATCCAAGAGGAAAAGTCTGAAATGGTTTCCATGTGCCAGCAGGCGATGAAGGTTCAGAGTACACCTCGCCATCAGTCCGTGCTGACGCTTAGCTGCTACAACAGGAAGCCCATCCCGCTGCTGGAGGGTCTTTACCTACCCTGGTTCTTCCTTACATACCCCCCACACATACACACTTCATGCAGCTTATTTAGGTTATTGCTGGCTGTTTATGTATTTGCTTAACAGAGCAAAGACTCCTCATTAGTGGCCACGCTTGGCTGGATTCTGATGATAGCACCCATAGGGTATCAAGGCGCAGGGGGAGGTGATGCTGAGTTCAGGAGGCTGGATTTGTCTCACTCGTTCCAGCTAACTCCTTCTGCTTCCAAGGCATTCATAAAGTCTCCAGGAGAGCTTGATGAGCCCCTGGAAGAATGACAGAACACTGCATTACACTGTTAAATGTAAGTTGTTGTTTCAATGTAAAAATATGATGCAAAGGGCTTCCTTAAAATTTTATGTAAGGTCAAAAAGTAAATTTTGTTGCTCCAACATCAACTGAAGATCTCTTGATGTCTCGTGTCAACTATTGCCTTAGTTGGTTGATTTAGACTTGGACGTTACCTTGACTTCTTCAGGTAGTTGCTTGACATAATGACTTTATTTCATCTCAATTAAACTTTTCAGTGATTTATTCAAATTATAATTGATTGTTAACTTGACTTCTTTAGGTAGTTGTTTGAAATAATGACTCTATTTTATCTCAACTCTCCAGTTTTGTCAGCCTGCTAGCCAGTCTTTGCCGTGAAACTCAGACAGCTGGTCCGTCTGTCTATGCCATGGCGCTCAGGTAGCCTGTGCCACTGCAAAACATTTTTGACGTATAGCAGGATCTCATTTCCACTGCATTCCCTCTTCATCCATTGTGTAACTGTTATGCTACAATTCCCAAAGGTGTTCGGGGTAAAACTTGAAAGCTCTAGCTGTACTCAACAGCTGGGAGGGGCAAAGGTGATTGTCAAGTTGACATTCATTACTGATTTATTTGGACATAGAATTTCAAGTTGAAATATATTTTGTATTCGAGACTATGCAAACTTTTAATTGTTATCACAAGAACTTCAGTAATCTTTTGTCATATCGACAGAATAATATCTTAGACAAACAAATGTGCAAAAATTGTATTTTACAATGTATATGAAGAAGAGATGAGCATGCAAACTGTCTTGTAGTTATATCTTGAGAGAAGTAATAAGTTCTAACTTTTAACTTAGATGACAGCTTCAAAGGACATGACTCAAAATATTACTTAGCTTTGTTGCCCTGATTCCTTTTCAAATCATTTTTCATTTGTTTTAACTCAGGCTCATAGCATCCTGTTCATTTATAAACCCAACAAAGACTCTGCTCATTCACCCTCTGACCCTCTGCTCCTCCACTTACCCTCCTGGCGCGCTCACTTCACCACTGCGGAGCTTTGGCCTCCTTTAGCGTCTCTTATCAGACAGAGCTCATTTGGCTACTGTAGCAGGGCTGAGTTCAGTCCGAGGCTTGCCAGATTATGAGGCTCCCTCTCCTTTCCATAAACTCTCTTGCTGCCGTTTGGCTGCCCTGCGAAGGCCCGGCACATTTAAGGGCACTGGGTCAAACCGTGAAGAGCGAAGGCTTCACAATAACTGCAGCCTTAAATAACCAACGCTGAGAGCCAGTGAAGTGTTAAAGAAAAACGTGCAAGAGCAAACTTGTCGACTGACCCTTAAGTTTGTTTCTCAGCTGGTGTAAAAACACTAAAAACTTTGTGGTTTGAATGGAGATAAAATGGTCCCCTTGCTCGGGGTTCGTGACCTCAGCCTTTCGTGTTTGCATGCTAAACGTACTGGTCTATAATCACCATTGCCACTTGTAATAAAAGTCGTAAAAGTGGTGTTTCTAAATGGCACTGGGTTTTCAGTATGTGATTTAAGCCATATGTGTCAAAACACGATATATATCCACGCACCATATGTGAGCAGATTCCATAGATAGCTGTAGACGTGCGGTGCAGCGTACGGCTGTAGAGTCTGTGCAGCCTATTGTAGTTACCATCTCTGACTCCAAGGCTGCTTCTCTGCTGTTTAGTTAGCCTTTACTCTGCCACCAGCCACCAGGGACCCCAGGGGACACTCTAAAAACATCCATCAGACAATCTGGCTATCATCCAGCTCATGGAGAAAAGTGGAGAGAGAAAGTTAATCACCACACGTCTGAAGAGATTTTTTCTCCAGACTCCCCATCTCGGCGTATTGTCTGTTAGTCTCTCTCTCTACTTCAGACACACACACATATGGCCTCTCAGCCTGTCTGTGGTCATTGCATCACACGCGGCTGCTTTAAGTCACACCGAGGGGCTCTGCGTGACCTTGACACGGAGGTCTGACAGTGCCTTCCCCTCTCACTGACCTCCTCGTCTGCTGCAACCGCTCAGGTTTCTCTAATAAGCCCAATTATTCTATTAGGTACACAGCTCTCTGTAGGCCTACCACTGCCTTATCTTGATGTCTCTCTCTGTTTCCTGCTTGTCCTTGAGGAAACCATTATCTTCAGGGAAAACCATTAGGTGTGAACAGGTCGTGAAAACAACGAAGATGACATGCTAATGGTGTCTGCAAAGTGGCACAAAGCAGAGGCTGCTTTGGTCTTTAGGGATCTGGGGTTTGTTTGATACCTTCTTCTCTGTTTCCCAAAGCTGCCTAAGAGCCTATCGAGGGAGATAGAGAAATATAAACGTGACACAAACCGGAGTGCTGGGATACTGTTGCTGCACTCCAGCAGTCAACCTGGGCGGCAGAAGATCCCAACAGCTGAAATAAAACAGCTGAAACCTGACGAGGAGGCCTCCATGTCTGTAGCTTCTTTTATTTTTCCAATAGAAATAAAAATAACCACTCCAGGAAGATGGGAATAGCAGCTTTAACAGGGTGGAGGATGAGTTGCAGCCTAACAAACTATGTGTGGACTAGACGAGCCATCTGTCTGGTTCAGGTCATCAGTCCTGAGGGAGGATGACACCACATGCTGGGTTGAAGTTCGCTCTCCTCTTCCATCCTTAATCCCAACCAGACTGGCTCTTCACTTCTGTTTGTGGGAAGGCTGTGACAGGTTGGCATCCATTAGGCCTATTGTTTTATTGAAAAGGGAAAGGCTATTGGGTTTACTGGTAAATGCATCACTGTGGAACGCTGTCGCCTCATATGAGGAAGTTGAAACAGTATCCTCTTGTCCGTGTGTCTCACTGGCGGAGCACCAAGACAATAAATGAGGACAGGGAAGGCTGGAGTGAGCAAGTGGGTGTGTGTGGGTGTGGGTGTGTGTTCGTACATGTGTGTGTATGATACCTGCTTGGCCCTCACCCCTCTCTGTCTAGACCGGCACTTTGTGTGAAGACATTGATGCCTTTAACTGTTGCTTCTGCAGAAAGTGAGCCTTACAGATTCAGTTTCTTTAAAGAATGAACACAGGAGCCTGATCCTTGGTATAAATCCGTACTGTGGGATGTGTATTTGTCATTTGTTGAAGACCCTGTGACATCAAACGGTGAAACATTTTGTCCAAAGAAACTGAAATCCTTGGAGTTTGATTTCATCTGTTTTAAACTGGGGCTCGATAGCTAATTGCAAATTAGCTACATGGCCTGCTGCAATACTCTAATCGCAGACAGTGCAATATTTGCTTAACCTCAAATGTGTTTGAATACCAGATACAATATTTGCATGAGATGTTTTATGCTCTACACCAGTGTTATTCAATCCTTTTCAACCAAAGAGTCAATTTGTTAAAGAAATATATGCAAGAGTAACAATCTAAGTGGTGAAAAGTGGCAAAAATGACAAGAAGTGGCAATAAAAAATGAACTCAGGGTGGCAAAAATGGTCAAAAAGTGCCAATGAAGGATGAAAAGGGGTAAAAATTAGGAGAAAAAAACGGAAAGAGGTCAGAAAGTAGAAAAACTTTTCATAATTCTGACATTTATGTTTTATCCATTGATCTTTTGTAGTATTCTGATTTCCGGAGACACTGAATTCTGAGTTAACCCATAATCATCCACATTTTAAGTATTAAAGGCTTGAAATAATTCATTCTATGTGTATTGAGTCTACATTAAATCTGAGTTTCACTTTCTGAAATGGGGGACTGAAAATGTTTAACTTTTTTATGACATTCAGATTTTTTAAATGTGCCTGTACATGCAAGCAGAGTTTCTGTAGTGTATTTTTTTGTAACTAAAATTCTACTTTTTAAAATAAAATGAAATAAAATCCCACTTTTCCCCTTCCCGTATATGATTTTCTTATTTAAGACAATAATAGTAATAATAATAAAAATGACCCAAAAAACCATCTTCCTCAATAAAGCAACTGATATCAATAACATAAAATGGGGAACCTGAAATGATAGAGCAAGAAATCCCATTTGCAATATAGAGAGAAATCATCACAGTTTGATTATTTTGCAAATTATTTAGACCCATGCTTAACCCAATACTGGAATTTTATCATTCCATATTCAATCCCTTTGGAATCAATGTCATGTGATTTGTAATGACTCTCCTTGGTTTCTTTTTAGGGAGCAACAATAAGACGTGATGACCACACAGGAGCCATCCTCGTGGCGCGGATCATGAGAGGAGGAGCTGCTGACAGGAGCGGTCAGTTCCATCTCTTTTCTTCTTTTGAATGTCTCTCATTTGAAGTGTTGGATGAAGAGTGAAAATGATTCATGCAACAACAGGAACTCATCCAGAGTTCATCAAAGAGAAGATTCTTTGCACCTGAACTCTGCAGAGCTGTGCCATGTTTTGTCCTCTCTCTCTGGGTAAATCTGATCATGAGTGACAGGTTTACTGAGAAGCTCCACTTGTTGTCCACATGTTTTCTGTTTGACTTTGCATTCATTTGTCCAGTCTGCTCTGCAGCTCTGCCACAGTGAAGCCAAAGGCGTATTTCCACATGTGTCGACAATAACGTTTTGGTACTTTTCCAATCCCCAATGCCACCATGAGGATAAACATTAATCTGTTGTTCTGTACACAACCCCGGGCTGTGTGAGCTCTTGACTTTACACAGTAGCTCACTTTATTAGGACGTGATTGTCGATGTGTAAATGTTGTGTTTGTGTGTGGTAGGACTGATCCATGTCGGGGACGAGCTGAAGGAAGTCAACGGAATTCCAGTGGATGACAAGAAACCGGAGGAAATCATTCGAATTCTGGTGAGACTGAGCTGTCTGTGTCTGTGAATGTTTTCTGCTCCATATGTGCTAACTGTCTGAATGTGGTTAGACCCAAAACTCTGCACAGTGTAGCTACATACAGAGTTCATGTAAAGATGCAAATAGAGGCAAAAATATGCTGCACATACAAGAGGACTACACCATCATTCCCTTCTTCATGCGCTTCTTTTGTTTTTGTTAACTTAAAAGGAATGCTTTGGGGCAAAAACATGAGCAGTTACACCAAAATCTGGAGGATTGCACGGGAAATCATTGTTGTTTCATGGACAAAACAAAGCATACATCTGTGGTTACTTTGTCAACAATACATTGGTGTGTGGAGCACAGATGGCCCAGTGGTCTAAGTTGCGCCCCATTAAGTTTAGCCATTGAGTGGGTGGCCTGGGTTTGAGTCGAGCCTGTGGCATGTTTCCTGCGTGTCACTCCCCACCCTTGCCCCCCCTCCTAGTCTATCCACTGTCCTCCTATATGACACTAAAGGCTTGAAAAACCAGGTATCAGTTCTGATGCGAAAAAAGTTAATCACATCATTTACAAAGGGTTATTCCATAGGACAGATCTAATTAACTCAGGTCTATGTTCTTCTATGTTCATCAACACTGGTAATTCTGTGCATTTGTGCTGAACAGAGCTAAAGTATCATGAAAGAAGATACAGTTGTGCTCATAAGTTTACATACCTTGTCAGAATTTATGATTTCTTGGCTATTTTATAGGGAACATGAATGATTACACTAAAACTTTTTTGTTTGGAAGTGTCTGTTGTCATTATGATTTAAAAAGAGTATACAGTTGTTTGTCGATAAACAGCTTTACTCAACGCTAACCATGAGTGAAAGAAAAGTTTTTGTGTTGAGCACAACTGTGTCTACAGCAGTTTTGTGATATTTAACACTCATTTCATCAACAACTCTAATGACAACTTGCAAAATGGGTAAGTTTGACTCCTCACATACTCACTGTGGAGGTTTATAGTCTGTTTCCTTTTTGTTTACAAAGTTAGAAGTCTTTTTCATTTTAATGCTTTGAGATGTTGAAATGTATCAGTATCAGTTTGGAACCAGCAAAAGCCCAGGTATTTGTTTTGGTGCAAGGACTTCAAAAGTTGAAATATTGCACCCCTTCTCATAGCTCCAAGCAACCTTTCATTGAGAGGCAGTTTGCAAAATAACACTGACAACAACTCCAAAACAGAGGGATACATTTTCCTCCTCTTGCTGCTGCTGTTCTGCCTCTCTCTTAAAGGGACCGTAAGGACCTTCGAAGAGATCTTGAAATGGTCTGATGTCTACATATATGCCTGATCACAGTCCCCAATTTAAAATGTGATAAATTCCTGGCTTCCCCATCAGCTCAGACTGAACCAAATTGATTTAGGAAAAGTCAAAGTCTATGACAAGGCTACACTGGCTGATGAAGTTTAGCCGTGAGAAAAGACATCTCTGTTTGTCTCTGCTGAAAATAGATTCTGTGATTCATGTGTTATGTATCTGTTGAATACATTACCTCATCACGTTTTACTGTATCGGGTAAAACATTTCCTTGAACAAAGAAAAGTTGTGTTAAAAAGAGGCTCTGCTTTTCATTCACTTTCATTTTCACTTTCACTTTCACTTTCAAATACATCAGGACAGATTGCGAGAGTCCTGCCAACAGAGTAGCTGCAAAAAACAAATTGTGTCATCGTTGCAACCTTTTCAACCTTAAAACATGTCTACAAAACACATACATATTGAAAAGCTCATACCAGTCCAAATTATTTATAGGTGTAAAAAAAAGTCAATGCAGATGAGCTAGAAACTGCCCAATGGCCTGGAAATCCAACGAACAGCTATGTTAATGTGTCTGTTTTTCAAGCAGGAATTAACATGCCTCTAGGCCAGAACATAACTGCAGGATCATGTGGACATTAATGCTATGAGCTGGACATGGATAAAAATGATCAGAAACATCAGAGTTAAACTTAAGCTGTTTAACATTTATTATTTAATACAGGCCCTGAAGTACTTTTAATTAAGATGATTGATGCAGATCGGGGGAATTGAAATCCCTGTTGACAGACATTGTGTTTTATAAACTGCCGACCAAGCTCTGTCAAGGAAACAGTGAAGTGAAGGTAGACGTGTAAATCTGAATACCGCAGCATTTGGTTTTTAGAGCTGACCAGAAGAGTAATATTCCTGTTTGGGTCCAGTAAATGCAAACATACATATCATCCTGCACAAGAAATACAAAGTGACAGTTTCCTTCTCTTATGGTCTGAACGCTGCTTGAGGGTTTCTCCGCTCTCTGGGCTTTTCTTCTTTGATTTGGTGAAAAGAAACTCGCTTGTTCAAGATGGCTAAGCAGCAAACTCATCCAGGACGCTGTGGCTCCCATCCCAGCGCTGAAAACCAAACACTGGCCCCTCTTTACAAGTCTTTCTCGGTATTTAGACCACATGCTGAGAGGATGAGATTAATGCTCAGTAGTTGGTCCAAGCAGTCCTCAAATAAGCTCCATCATGGGTCTGAACCCCGCCAGGAGGGCCCACTGAGGAGGAAAGAGGGAGTCTCTTAAAGTCAGACACAAAGGCCTTCACAGCAGATGATAGCTTTCATCACTCCTCCTTTCACCCCCACACACACTCTCAGTCCCTGCCAAGAAGAGTCATCCAATCCTTATAACCCTCCATTGTTAAAAAATCAAACAGTGCTTGTGTTATGAGATTTTTATGGGATTAGAGGCTTTGCGAAAAGTTAGCATGACAGATGAGTGATGGCTCCTCTCCCTGTATTCGTATCTTTGCTGTTTTATTCACGTTGTCTCTCTCCATGTTCAGGCCCAATCGCAGGGAGCCATTACCTTCAAGGTCGTCCCGGGGGTCAAGGAGGACGCACCCGCCAAGGAGCCAAAGGTAAGAGTTTTACCTGCTGGATTAAACATTAAAACCTCGAGTGGACTCTTGGTGCTCAATGAAAACTTTCAGAACAGTGTTTTTGAAATACAGTTATGAGCTCTGGACCATGTTGGACTACAATTTATTAAACTAAAGTGAACACATCACTCATGGCAGTGGCTTTTCATTGCTCTGATTTGGTTAAAACTTCTTTCAAATTTGCTGTCATTGTGACAGTACGATTTCATTGCTTACTTAATGTTTATACAAAATACATGGACCCCAAGGAAACTGTTGCAGAACCCACCTTGACAATATATTTTTTAATTCATCCAAATTTGTAAGGCACTGCATGTCTTATGGAATGTAAATTGGCCCTTTTTTTACCACCTTGTAACATCATCAAACTGCTGTGCTACTGAAGGTAGTAACAGAAGATTTGCAAAGATATGGATCACTGTTACGCCTAAATTTTGCCTCTACATGGAGTCCACACCTTAGTATAGATGGTAACTGAAGCAGCATTCAACTCCTTTCATTCACACGAGTTAACATTCTACAAAAACACCAAATTAAAACTCTATGCAGGATGAAAAATTATGTTTTTTTCTGTGGTCTTTCTACCCTGCAGAGTCCATTTCTGTCGAGTTTTGACATGAGAACAACAGTTACAGAGAAGTTGGTGTTTTGGAGTAAAGGGCAAAAGTCACCAGTTAAAAGGGTCACACTTTTCACTAAAACACCAGTGGTGTTTGTGGCTTTAAGTTTTAAATATGAGTCCTGTGTCCAGCCCTCAGTGAACCAGGTTTGACTTTAAATGAGTAATAAAATTCTGAAGCCAGTTTTTAATTTGTGTACTTAAAAATTTATGTGGTTTAGAGCTGAGATAATGACCAAATATGACACTTAGGGCCCAACATGGAAAATAAATAATGAGAGGAAGTTTGAGAAACAGATTTCATGTTCAGTTAATATACGATGGTGTATTATCAAACCAACTTCTCTAATTAACAATCTTAAAACACAAAATAATTATTATTTTGATATATTTATAGCAGCTCTCCTTCAGATGGTGGTTTTCTGGCTCCTGTCTTCAGTCTGCGTACTTGTCTTTGGTTTTGGAGTATTTCTGGTTCACTGACACAAGTTTATGTCTTGATATGTGATGGTCTATAAATGCCCACAGATAGTTTAGCCACACGCATTGAGAGACTTATGTATTTAAACCTTCCTCTGGTGTACATGCTGGATTCATCCGCTAAAAATGTCCATCCACTAAATGTCAGTCCACATCCTGGTGTCATCCAGCCACTTACTGATTGAGCTGTTTACCATTCGGCAAAGTGAAATTGTAAAGGAGAAAAAAAAAGGGGTCTATGTAGTAAAATGACTGGGGCACCAGTGTGATGCTGCTGTGGGATCAGTCTAAGCTTCTTTCTTTCTTTCATAAAACAATCTTTAATTTTGCAAACAAAAAGGAAACATGAATTTTTGTTCCCCACCGTCTGTAGGATGAGATTTATCTCCTCTAAGTGGACTACGAGAGGAGACAGTACTTTGTAGAAATCCATTTTAAAGACATGTAACATCACTCCAACCAGCATACCATCATCCTCACCCACTGAGGCGATGATACATCATTTCTCATACGCTCATCCATCAGTTTCAGACAGAGGCTGGTTACGCTCAGCAGTTTAAGCTCTGGGGTTGAAGGCGCTTTATCATTATTCATCACAGCCCACCCTGCATGCATGTGTAACGGAGGTGTACGGGACGAGGTGGGTCATTTACATCCTTTGTCATTGTGTTATGCTTAAACTGTCTGGCCTTTAAAGGATTCCAGCTGAGAAATAGTCCTCCAGTCCAAACAGTCAGCTTCTTCTTCATGAAAATATCCCGCACGCTTACATCAGGTGGTGTGTGTGTGTGTGTGCGCATCAAAGGGCAGCAAAGCTAAGTGGCTGAACATGCATGAGCCAACAACATCAAGTCAGGAGAAGAAAAGCAGGAGATTTCTGAGTGTAGATGTATGAGTGTAATCTGATGGAGGATTTAGCAGCCAGAGCAGCTGTATGACCCAATGAAAACATCTCAGACTGAAACATAACTTTACAACATGGCACAGAGATCTCCTTAAATCAAGAGAATGTCAAAAATGGATCCTGCTTTCCCTTTAATATGTATTCATCTTTCCTTCACACACACACACACACACACACACACACACACACACACACACACACGCACACACATATATATACATGATTTTCTCCCCTTTTGCTGCTCCCTCCACATGTTCTGAGGTGTCTTTGGAGTAATAACTCATAATGATAATTCTCAGTTAAGACAGAAGACACAGCAAGGCGCTTTAGGTTGCAGCTCGCCGCCCACACTGGGTAACGATGTCGAAGATTTTTCCGCTATAAGGTTCAGGCTGCTTTATGTTGATGAGGTGTCCCGTACACCTCTGCCAAATGCAATCAGAGCGAGGACTCCAAGTGAGAAAAGAACCCTGATTCACACAGCCGTTTGTTTCTTCAGACTTTCAACACAAACCACCAGTGTGTTGGTGTTTTTCTGTGTTGGGATGTTTCTTTTATTGGAGTAGATTAAAATGTCTGAAAAATATTAAAGTAAAGAAGTCTAAGATGTTATTTTCAAACAGGCTTTGATACACGTAGACTCAAAACATGTTTATTCAAAGCAGTTTCAAATGGAAATGTAGAAATGAGCTATTCTTTTTAGCTGCTTATGAAACTCTGTGAAATTGAGTTGACTGAACTGAGTTAACTTTATGTTCAACCCAAGCCAACACTGACGGCATCTCTTTTGTTTTGCTTTGTCTACTTTTACTGATCAATACCGTTTTTTGGCGTCGGACGTTAAATTTCTCTTCTTACTAGAGAACAAACAAATTTCTAAATTTATATTAAGAGGCATAACTTCTTTATTTTTGGGCATTGCTTCTCCTGGAGCTACCCGTCCCCCATGAGTTCAACTTTTCCCATGCGCCTCCAGAAACTCTCTGGAATTAATGTTGATGCTTCTTAATGTCCTACAAGAGCATGCAAGGCCATCGGTGAGGTTATGGACTAGATTAAGTAAGATCATTTTTACATCTGAAACCTCTTTGTCAGAGTAAGAGTCATAGGGTTGAATAATAGAAAGCTGCCAAAAAAAGATTTGTTTAACTTTTTATTATCAAGCCTTTCAGTTTCAGTGATATTTGGTAAGACAATTCTAATAACATAACCAGTGTGATTTCTTTTTTAACTCTGACATGCTTTGACTAAAAACTGCCAGCAGTCTTCCCCAGAAGAGTCACTTAGTGTTGTTGTGACTTGTCTGTCAGCTGCATTATAGAGGTTAAGACCACACCACCTCCTGTCCAACAGTCTTAGGACAATATTTCAGGTGTGTGATATCATGTTAACCTCCTCATCTCAATTTATCATCCTGTGGGCTTCCTAAACTCCAGGGGACGTGGCCATCCTGCCTGGTTGCAAAACTTTGTGGAATTTATTTGACGATATCTGACCAAATGAACCCTTTTGGAGGCGTAGATTTAGTTATATCACACTCCTTTTTAAAACACGAGGACAAGATACACAGAGACAGTTGGAAAATTTCCATGGAATGTTGGAAATGTTCAAGGTTTTGTTGCCATCAGCTGACATGACTTTTTCTAGAATCCAATTGCTAAGAAAATCTTTAATTTTTCACCATTTATGATTTTTGCTGGTTTGTGAAATCATGCACATTTGTATTTATGTTTTCTTATGACAAATGTGTATACTTATATTAATGAAAGTTAGATTCAGTTTGGAAAAATTCCCTGAAATTCCATTTATAATGTCATTTAAAAATATTCTATTGTATATTTGCATGTACGTTTCCTCATAACATACCAAAATGTTTTTCTTTATACATGTATGTGACCAGATAAATGCAGTTAATATATTAATTTCTTAAAATTCCCATTGAAAGTTTCCAGCTTTGGAAATTCCTTTGCAACCCTGGTCCACAAGTCGGGCAAAAATCAATGCAAACCAAGCACACATTTGTTTTTTGAAGGGACCTCTAATTGTCTACACTTATTTGTGCTTATTGTGATGTTTATGGTATTTGAGCGCCTACTTAAATGTCAGTTCTCTGTATTTAACTGTAAAGTGTTTTAAGCTTCAAGTTACTTATTAGTTGTTATTGTTCCATTTATGGTCAGTGGATGCCTCTATAAGAAGCATTTTCTAAACAGACTGCAGTTGATACTGAAGACTTTTATGACCTACAAAATAACAAACAAGACCACAAACAGCCACACAACTAGCTCTTAATTGCTGAAACTGCTGAGGCATCTTACCAGACATCTTACGGCTCACTGCAGAAACAGTACTTCTACATTTTCAACAACA
This sequence comes from Thalassoma bifasciatum, assembly GCA_008086565.1. Taxonomy (NCBI): domain Eukaryota; kingdom Metazoa; phylum Chordata; class Actinopteri; order Labriformes; family Labridae; genus Thalassoma; species Thalassoma bifasciatum. The sequence continues at coordinate 190,461 of RPOG01000621.1, forward strand.
AATCCTCACAGTGAGGGATACATTTGACTGTCAAAAGACAAGCAGAATGTGATTTTTTGCCCGGAAACACTATTGTTAAGGAACGAACAAGCTGTAAGATATGTATGTGTGCTCTTAGGGGGCACCAAAAATGACAAACTGTTGAACATTTGCTCCACTAGGACAAAAGACACTGTAAGATTACAGGCATCCAGATTTACACCATGTCTAAGACAAATTAATAAAGTTGAGAATCAGTAGACTATTCATGACATAAAATGCTAAATAAGAAGAATGAAGCAGAAACTCCAGTCCTCAGCCTCCTGATGGTGTCAGCCTTTCTGTAGCAAATTTAACGCTCCAGAGGAGACTTCAATAAACGTTTTAATGATCACAATGAAAGAAGTCATCTTTCCACTGCAGAGCTTGAACTCTCAAACTATATGAGGTTTTATTAAGGAGAGATTGAAACAGGTTTATGCAAACAACAGGCTCCTTTCTTAGAGGAGTTAAAATGGAAAGATTCCTGCTCGTACTGAAGTCGGCGGAGGAACGGCATGTTTCCAACTGGAGTCTCTAACTCAGGGGATCTGGATTCTCGTCACACTTAGATGATGGCGACAAGGTTAAGTGCATCATAAGTGTTGATGGAATACACGGAGAGAGACTACCTGGTCCAGAAGTCATAGGTTTCAACTTCTGATTGCATTGACCTTTATAAAATAATTACCTAGAGCTTTGTTGAAGCACCTTCTGTTTTTGCCATGATGGACTGCCTCTAGTGTTTACTCCCTGCTCAATGGAGGGAGGTGGTTTACAGTGAGCTGCTGCTTTTCCTGTTGTGCCATCAATGCCGTCTCTCCTCTGCTGTGCACCCAGGTGTTCGTGAGGGCGCTCTTTGACTACAACCCGAAGGAGGACAAAGCCATCCCATGTAAAGAGGCTGGGCTGGGCTTCAAGAAGGGCTCCATCCTTCAGATCATGAGCCAGGATGATGCAACCTGGTGGCAGGCCAAGCACGAGGGGGACACCAACCCTCGTGCCGGCCTAATCCCATCCAAACAGTTCCAGGAGAGGTAAGAAACAGCTCATCCTGTCCTGTCTCCTATTGCCTCTCACCAAGAATGTCTTTACTGACACAGTCACACAACTTTCACTCTCTTTCTCTCTCCCTTTCCTCATTTTTTTCCTCGATTCACACTGCCAAAATAGTCTGGATTTCCGCACAATGTCTGGCCTGAAATGAGTAATGACAGAAAATGATAGTGCTGGTACCGATCCACTTTGGACAGCAAGTGGATGGAAAATCGCACATCAGTGTGCACTCGGACGGCCGCACTTGATGTGCAACACAGAGCTCAGGAGGCCGGGGCAGCTTCTTGGCACGAGCAGCCGAATACAAAAAAAGAATGAAGGAGCTGAGTGAAAGAAAAAAGAGAACATTTAACCCAGAGTTTAGTCAACAGCAAGTGTTTTTTCCTTCACATCCTGACTCGATCCCGCTCCTCTCTTTCACCAGTCTCTGCTGACAGAATGAAACTGGTGGATATTGACGTGTGGCTTCTCTGAAGCGTAGCGGGGAGTGTTTATTATTCCCTGTGTGGTCATAAAAACTGATGGTTTTATTGTGCTCTTTCTTCCTCTCTCTCCATGCGTTTCTTTTTTCTTACAGGAGATTTGCGCTGCCTCGACCCGTTGCCACTCTGCAGTCCCAGAAGATCTCCAGTCGACGATCATGTAAGCATAAATTATCTGCTGTGATAAGTTCTAACTAACCGGCAAATGACGACACACTGAAACAGGTGGGTGGGCTAAGAGAGGATAACTTGGAGGAGAGAGAAGTGAAGTTAGGGACATGGTTCAGGGCTGCAGCACAGATCCACCACCTGTCATCAGAGGAAGTGTTGTGTCTGGATTTGCCTTCTTCCTTATTTTTCTGTCTGCTCCATGTTTCATTCTGCCTGTCTTGTTCAGTCTCTTGCCAGAATCTCCTGCCTCTGTCCCCGTCTGCCTCCTCATGTGTTGATGTGCTCCTAGTCACGCAGAAGATGTTTTTCCCTGTGAAACACTTTCTCTGCTTTTGCACCTTCCAGTCAAAACAGCGTCCAGCCTCCTTATCCTGCTCACCTCTCAGTATCTCAGAGAGCCGAACGACAGATTCATGATGTGATAGCAGACGTACAGGCTTGTTGGAGGAAAGACTTTGAGCTCTGGAACATGGACTGTACGTGTTCTTTGTGTAGGCCTTTGTGATTTAGCTGATACAGAGAACAGAATTTGATAACAGCGCTTGAAATTACACAAGAAATGGTTGAATTCCTTACCCTCAATATCGACAATATGCTGTTAAATTAGGGCCGTGGCAGCAAACACCTCACATTTGGTGGTGGTCTAATACATTTGTGAAGAACTTTATTCATTGAAAATTTCCATTGCAAAGTCCCTTATAATAATACCAACCTGTACATTTACCCAAACTTTAACCAAGCTGCATAGTTAGGCCAAACTCATCAGCTGTAGTACGTAACAGAAATGTGCTACACTACGCCTGAATGTAGGGGATCAGGAAATGGAGAGATTAGAGCTTAATTACCCTTATAAATCAAAAGGAGTTAATTGCTTCATAATGAAGACAGAGGACATAAATCATGTTCAACAAGTATAGGACAGCAGCAGAAACAATTGAGACTACCAATAGTTTTTTGAGGGTAGGGATTTAAAGGGTATTTTAAAGACTTATAAACCTTAGTAGTGGAAAATTGAAGCATCACTTTTATAAAGTACAACAACAGTCCAGTAGTGTTTCATGATAAATCTATTAACCAGGCCTTAACCACATGTGGCAACTCTTCAGAGATTGTGATCAGAATTAAAAAAGTCAATATTTTTTTTGTAATTGCTCTCCTCTGCTGAAAACGATGAGTATGCTGGTGTTGTTTTTAGACATTTTAAATATTTGGAAGCCTAAAAATCAAATTTCTACATCTAAAAAAAATGTTTTGTCTTCACAATAATATTTGAACATCTACAGTCCTACCAGCCGCTACAGAGAAATGAAAGCCGGGGGGGCTGTGCAGCAGACGTCTGCACGGCCTCCACATGCCCTGACTGTTTATGCCATGACCGTTTTGGCTCTCTGCAGCCATTTACCTGCACCTGACTGAGAAGCTCAACAGGACATCCCCTGAAATGAACCCTTAAAACAACAAAGGCATTAGCTATGATTTACAAACAGTTTCCAAATCGTAATGTGATTTGTAAATGGTTTTAGCCACAGTGCATGAATGGAAGACTGTCCAGCTGGCTCAGTGACTGCACGTCACAATACAGTCATGTGTGCCTGCCTGTAGCCATGGGAGAAGAAAACAAGCTGCCAATATCTGCTGTGGGTCCTGCAGAAATCTTAAGCCCACTCACCCCACACAGACTCAGTCTGCAGTTGATTTGTTTGACTGTTTTCATATCTTTAAAACCAAAAGCAGGGAAAGAAATCATTAGTTATGGCTCGTGCAAATGGAGGCCGTCAAAGTGGAAGTTCATGAGTGCAGCTTCAGCCTTGAATTAAAACACAGACTTTATGAGTTTAAGTGTTAATTATCAGCAGCTTTGAACAGGTTTTTTAGTTTTTTTGGAATAAAAACAGGAAATTAACGTTTTCAGTTTTTGCCACTGACCCTAGGGGAAGATCTCGGTTTATTTACACACCAATCCTTCAAACAAACTACCTTATTTTTACTAAACTCAACTTACTTGCCTGCTTATGTCAGCATTAATCAGCAGATTTGTCAGAAGAATAAATTACTATCTGCTTCACATCCAAGCCAACACCAGCGGTCTCTGCGACAGAAATTTCCTCTGCCTCTTGTTTAGATCTAGAGCGTCCTTACCTGGCTTTCGACCAGAGGTTTTAAAAATATTTTACCATTAAAATGAACGAGAAAGAACCTGCACTACGATGTGTGTCCAGATGATGGAGCGACATGGGAAGTGGATGTGCTTGGGCTACATGACCAACATGACAGACTTTTTGAGAACAAAAAAAAAGCGCTGGACTCAACTGTTTCCATTGTTCTGCTACGGCTCATTAATATTGCAACAGTTTCTTTTTTTGTTTGCGTTCCTTGCAAAATGGCAAAAATTTCTGGTTTTCTCTTTTCGTGCCGCAAACCATCTCAAAGCCCTGATTATACGGCACCAAAACTGACTGTAGAGGAACAGGACATAATCATTTTTTTTTGTTATATCTTCACTAAAATGGTAAAATAATCCATCTCTGGCGGCAAATTTCTCATACTTCAAGTTTCCAGCAGTTTGGTTGGTGCCTACAATAACAGCTGAAACCTTATTTCATAGTAGACCTGATTTAGCCCAAAGGACACAAGCAGCACATAGTGCACCATGGGTAATGTATTTTAGTGCTATTGCAAATCACCAAGTAAAGCTGTAATATACAGAGGACAGAAAAGGATACTGGCAGCTGTTAAGAAGTGCCAGTGTGTTGAGAAAGGCAGAAGTGGCAGCACTAAACCCACACAGTATGGTTATTCCATATATACCTGCATGTATGCACAATTTACAGAGTCCAATGGTTCCCTGTATGTAACCACACTGTGCTCAGCTTATTAAAATAAAACCTCTTGACATGACTGCTTCCTCTCACTGTCACAGTTCTCCCTCCTCACAAGCTTGTTTTATCCCCTTATTCTTACCTTTGTCCTCAAAGCCATAACCACATATTCAGGCCTAATGAGAGCACGTACAGTGGGTTCTCTGCTAAAATAAACTGCCCTCCTCAATCCTTTCATTTTGATTTCCCAAACATATAAACCCTCAGAAAAATACACTTGTACTTGGGCTTTATGGCCTGTTCTGGTTCCACAATGACCCCATTGAACCAAAGGCTGGTTCTTTTTCCCATATTTTTCAACTGTAGATTACTGCTTTGAATCGGACATGCACATTTGCCGACTTGTTTCCCTGGACATGGCGGTGAGCCCTTAATGTAATGTGACTCTTTCAATACAGTGCTCTGAAATATCCAAAAAAAGAGCTACACTGACCACCCCTAAACTTAGCATTAAGCTCATTTTGTTTCATATTCAAGCCCTCGGGTGAATTATAGATGTTGTCATTTCCTGGTTATGTTCAACCGCATATTGGCATACATGGTGCAGGATGGCCAAAAATAGCCTGCTAAAGTCAAAGAGAGACAGTGCTTCACTGTTCCCTTACTATTTCACTTTAATGGCCCAGTTCCTCCGGTGAGTTATGGGATTTGTAACCCCCCCTCTCTCTCCATGCGCAGAGGGCAGGTGCAAAATGTAGCAAAGTGTGCTACGGCACCCACCGAGAAGCACAAGTCTCCTTTTGACTGCAGCAATACTTTCTACTTAATGTTATACATACTGTAAGGATTAGCAGTGTGTGCAGCAGCAGGAGGAGGAAGTCCCCTGACATGGCCCCCGTTAGGATTAGACTGATAACTGGGGAATGATAACAGTTCACTCTCTGTTCCTGCAGACCCACACATATTCATTTCCCAGCATTCAAAATACAAAAAAACTCAATTTGAGACGTTGGACCCAGTTGGAGGAGAAGCAGGTCAGTGAAAGCTTTTAAAGAAACTGAATCAGACAGAGGGGAAGGAAGGTTATGGATGGTCTCAAAGAGAAACAGAAAGTCCATGGGTCATGTTCGGTAGCACATGTGGCCCTGTGGAGTGGTGATGGCTGGGTCAAGAGAGATGGAGGGAGACAAAGCTTGGATCCCAGCCCTGAACATGCCGGACTGGCTGAGCCCCCGGGGCCATAAACTACAACCTAATTGAAGGATACTGTAGAGACCCCGCTGTTACCGAGCAGAGGACGGCGGTGGTGATTGAGGAGGGGGGTCCCTCTCTCTCTTTCGGTTTCCAGCCCGGGAGCTCCATCGGCTGGAACAATATTGGTCTTGGCGAGGGGCTGCGGCGAGCATTGCTTAACCGTGTCCATTTACGCCTCACATTTGCAAGATATAAATAATCCTTTTCCTCACTGTTGCTCTCCTGAATGCATTCCTTGGTTATGAAACTGATGTTTAAAGCGCCATCAGCTGCCCTCTCTCAGCCAATACCTAATAAAGACCAGAGGCCACATCAACCATTTTACATGTCCAGCTGCCAACCTGGCCTTACCTGCCCACTATCATCAATACCTGGCGATCCTCCAGCCTCTCCATCTGCTCTGACGTACTAACTGCTCTCTGGGCTTTCACACAGCGTGTCTGTTCCCCCGCCTGACATGCAAACCCCTCCGCTGTCTGATTGTTTGGTTTGGTTTGCAGCCTGCCAAACACGTGGACACACTTATCGCTCACCTTGGGGTCTGACTGCGTCTCTCTTCATACATTACAGCCCAATCCCTCTTACTCCTGCTCCCTCTCGCTCCCTCTCACTCCATCTTGTGAGTATTTGAAATGGCGCCCAAGATTGGTCTTAAGTGGCCCTGAACCTCGCCCTGGTGTTCAATTTTTTGTCTATTTCATTTTTTGACTTAAACGCTTACAGACACAGGAATAGATATTAAAGCGCAGTAGGTGCGTCAGAAAATGTGTGTTTGATTCTCAAGTGTTAGTGCTTATTAAATCAGGTTGTGAATGTTTCCCTTCATGCTTTAAATCTCTGCCAATTGGTTGATTGTCTGCTTCCCAATCTGCAGTCATTTTTCAAATTTAATTTCTAAAAGAAGTCAGATTTCAGCGCTAACTTTGTTGTGTCTGCTCTCCATTCGAAGGCTAAAAGATGCATGACAAAGATCTCATTGTGTCATGTTGGAAAATTCCACTGGTCCCATGTTAGCTGTTTAAAAAAGAAGCAGAGAGATATGAAGAGTAAAAGAGAAATTGACAGCTTCAGGTTAGTTCAAGGAGAAGGCCATCTGTCTGCTGGCTGGCGTTGAGAGTGACATCAGCCCATAACTCAGAGCCATTAACAGGGTGCTGAACGGGGTCATTCATTTGTCTCTTCCTCAGAAACCAGATTCTGAGAGATTTTCTCATCGCCGCGCGGTCAAGACGACTGCTCCAAATTTATTCTATCCAGCTCCAGAAATAAATGTAACCTGAAGAGTAACGATATCTTCTACCTCATAGATAGTATGACTTACATCTGCTGAACATCAGACTGAAAAGTTCTTGCAGAAACCTTTAAAAGATAAAAACCAGGCATAGTCTTAACCAAAAGACATTTTTTTTTGCACAGACTGCATGAATTTTCACACAAATTGGCAATACTGTAGGGTCGTTTTTGTCAAGACTACTACTGTTAATGTTCAAACTACTGCCTTTCATGCTCTTGGTGGAAATTAACCAGAAAACAGAAGCAAACATGGAACAGAACAGAGATGACTTTTTTACACAGCTGTCCTGATGAGTGGATTAGTGTTTTAAACTGTGATTAATGCCTTGAAAAGCACTATAAAAATAAAATTTGTGATCAACTGTAGCCATCTTAGCTTTTCTAAAGCCTGGTTTTTAATACTGCAGCAAGTCTACACTGTAGGGGCTGACCCTGTCGGTACCACATAGTTCTACATTGATGTGTCTTTGTCTCTCTGCAATACTCAGCAAAATGCATGAGGGCAGTGTCATATGTGCCAGAGCTAAAGGATTCTGCTTGTATAGATGAAAATAAAACAAGGGATGCATAATATTTTAAGCATGTTACCAATATCAGCCAACATTTGCTTAAAAATGAACTATCGGACCTCTGCCATCACGCTGATATCTGCGAATATAATATAATGGGCTGCTGCTTACTTGATAAAAGATGTGCACAGTGCTACATGTTCCCTGTGACAGAGGTTATATTTACTCACTGTCAATTGTGAAATTGTCTAAATTTGTCCTGGTGATGGAAATTGTTATGTTTGACTTAGAGAGGGCATAAAGTAATTAAGTATTTTTAAAATTTTGCACAGAGAAGGAGTGATATATAACAAATGTGATGAGTATGCACCATATTACTGTAGGCTAATTCCAGTACTGAAGGGAGTTGACAATTTCTGCATTAAGGTGTGCAGGGGGAAAAAAGATTGGTATCAGCCTAAATGAGTTTATTATTGGCATAACTGATATTAGCTGAAAATCCAATATTGTTCATTCCTTAATAAACCCTTTTGTTATTGTAAACTGTATTTGTCTTTGACATAACTAAGTCCACCATCTTTATGTCACCTTTTCTATCATCATTTATGTGATATAACCCAAAGTGTGTCCCTTCTGGAGGGGGGAGTCGTCCATGAAGCATCCAGTCAGGCTGGTTTAGTTGACTGGCGGTGAACTGAATGGCTCAAACTGTCTGCAGTCGTTTGCCATGACGCTCTTGCACACAGCTAATGATAGGCTTAGCTGCCATCATCTCTGCAGGCCTGGTCATCCACTCAGTCTGTGATGAGATCCATCTTCCTCATCAATGCTCTGATTCACAAAGAAACTACAGAAGCATTGCTCCTGCTATTTAAGCATTGCCAGATAGTCCTTGTTCAGTCAATTCACAGTGTTATCATGGAGTGTTCCATTAAAGTAGGAATGTAAGTGAACAAGGCTAAAGGCCATCAGGAAATGCAAACCATTCTTGTGGCAGATAAGCAGCAGATGAAAGCCTTCCCCTGGTGTATTAATGGCAGCACTTGGAAGGATTTCACATATCCCCCTCAAAATGAGGTTTAAGTGCTGGTTCAACTTAAAGTGTCACGTCAGAGCAGGAGGAAGGCAGCATCAGGAGGAACATTGCCGTGAACACTAACATGTGAAACAAGATGTCAGATAAAGGCGGACACGTTTGGCTCCACACTTCAAAACAATCAGCGCTCTCAGGCCTGATGTTTGGAGCGCGACACAACCATTGCAGTGATCGGTCCTGACTGCTGTTTTGGCTAGTCATTAACTGCTGGCCGTGACGCAACATCCCAGAGTGCTGCAGTGCGCTCTGGGAAATGAGCATGGTGCTGTAAGTTGAGCCCCATATTGTGGTAGTTGGTGTTATGTATGTTTTGATTTAACCTTGTTTGGCTGAAATAGGAACACGTGAAAGAGGAAGCATCTATAAGTGCCTCCAAATGTTCCAGGGCATCTTAAACCAAACACACACACACACAAACAGATCCTGCTTCAGCTACTATTTTGAACCCATCATCTTATAGCTGTTTGGATGGCACTTTTAACATCTGGAGTCACTTTAAGAGCTACCTTAGATTGAAAATGAAACCTGTTACTGGATAACACATTTCCATTTACAAAACTCAAGGTCAGAATCCTCTCTGTGCTGTTTTTTTCTTAACTGTAGAGCTGATTTTAGGTATTAAGTGGCCATTTAGAGGCTCTTGAATCTAAATATATTTCTTTCCCTGGTGTCACAGTGGAACCACCACAGACCAGAGACTGTGTCTCCTTAGGTAACAACTTATTTACATTATTTGTAACTAATTAGAAACATTAGAAATGTTATTGAGTAGAATGTGAAAGTTGATCCCTAGAGTTTGGTGAACTAGTTTCCCAAAATAAGAACTCAAGGTGTGGTTTCTTTTTTAAGCTTTCTATTTAATATCCAATTCTATTCTACACCCTAAAACCTAAACTTTGAACCCTAACAGACTTTACTGATGTCAGGTAAGCAGTACATGTAGTGGGTGACTTTGCATTATCAGGATGTCCCAATGAACAGTGGGTAAATCCCAAAGAAAATCTCTGCAGAAACTTGGACTATTGGAAAAAAAAAGGATCATTTGGTATCGCAAAGTCCTTGTTTGAACCCACAGGATAATGTGATGGTTTGACCGCACCAAGTATACACTTACTGGAACTCATGTTAGAGCCTGTGAGCCTTGGAAAAAGCAAATGTCGACCTTGAGTTTCTTTTTTTCTTTGTCAAATGAATTAAGTTTTCTACTTTGAGACACAACTGCTATAGCCTTTTTGTTATGTGCGTGTCATAGCATCAAGAGCACAACAGCTTCAAGTCATTGTTATATTAAGATGCAAACTGCTGTATTCACAGATTGAAAGATAAGATATTAACCTTTGTCTGTGCTGTTTCTTTTGTCTTTTGTTTGGCTTTTCTAAGACGATGTGGCGGTAGAGTTTGGTAGGTTTTCTCTTTCTTATTCTCCCATCTTGCCCCTTAATTTCCTCAATGTAACCCAAAATATTTCATAACCGTGAGTTGATTCCATTCCTCCCCTCTAACGCACTCACAGCTGAGGAGATTGAAGGTACTACACATCTGACATCTCTCATTGATTTGCACTGACCTGATAGATTCCTGGCTGGTGATGCAGGATTGCAGAATCAGTCAAAGCATTTGTGATCTGGTTCCCTTCATTCTGTCCGTGTAATAACAGATCATCTTCTCCCTCTGCTCTCTATTTGTCTTGTTTTCATTTGGACTGACCACTCATGTCAAAACTGATCCCTCTTTAAGAGAAACATCAAATATCACTGTGAATGACTTCTTTAGAAACTGAGAAGAGTTTGATCTCTGCCTCATCTTTCCCCAGCTGACATGTCCCATTCATTAGAGACATATCACATTAAGATTCATGTCACTCCTTCCCCACTGATCTCACTCCTCATACTCAATAGAGCCATGGCCATGGATGAAGTGAACATAATCCACTGAGATTCATGGCTATCACTCTGGGCAAGCTAAACAAACAGATATGAATAACACCATAACACATGAAATAAGCAGTGAAGTCCTGTTGTTATCTGTTTCTCTCTGTTTTCTCTCTCTTTGTTTCTGGACTTTTCCTTTTACCTTTTCAGTTTCTGTTCAAGCATTTTGGATTTCTGTTCTACTTTCCCTTTGATTAGTTTCTCTTTCCACATCTCTTTTCTTTTCTTCTCATCACCAGAGGAGGACTATAGTATCGGACTCAACATAGGTGAGAGATGTCTCTTTCCTTTCTTTTCACCTCCTCCCTCCTAGTCATTAATACAGTGAAAACAATGACTAGGACTCTCAGATTTATGTCTCCTCTCAATGTCCCACCCTGTCCCCTTAAATGGTTGAGCCATCCTTATAATGCTTTGTAACATTGTAGTTTATTCTTTCTATTTTGCTAAACTCATCACTTTAAATCCCAGAGTGATTTGGTAAAAACTGAATCAGCCCAAATGCCATATAAAAACACAAAGAGTAGCTGTGTAGTGGTACACTAGCCACTCTGTGCTATTTCTGTGTCTTGCTGACAGAATGAGTGCACTGGTAGATCATGTCATGGATTTACAGAATGTAGTACTTATCCTGCTCTGCCTCTGCTGTGGGTCTGAAGACATCTTTGAGAACAGTCGTTCTGGATAAATTTGGGTTAAAGAACAGCTTGTTTTCCACGCTTTGTCCCGAAGGTCCAGCTGAGGGCCGGTCTCACTGATGTGGTCCCGGTTGGACAATCAACGTGGCCCACATTGGTTCTGCAAACCTTTCCAGAGAGCTGCTTCCAATTCGCTGTGTTGTACAGAAAATGCTCCCCATGTTGTTTTTATTACAACTGTCATTTCACTGACAAATCATAAGGTATCGTCCCTCTGTGATACCACAGCCTGTACTAGCTGGCTCTTACACAACTCCTCTGTTTGTTCATTCCCCTTTCTTTTTATTTCTCTTTTTATTTCATTCATTTTCCTCCTTCGCCCATTTTGTCTCTATACAGATGTTAGGTTGAAGAGGTGAACTGGCCTCAGAACTCTCTGTGCACACTACAACGTCTAATCTCCGGATTTCTCAGGATATCCAGAGCACACGCGAGTTTATAAATACTGACTTTGAGCCATGTCTGCCAAGCCCAATCAGGGTCAGTTCCCAAATCTGAGCTACGCCAAAGACCAGTCCCTTTTTCCACTCCTCTGTGTGCCCTTCAGGCTTGCCCTCACTGTAACCCTGCCTTCACCATGAGGTCACTGACCTCAGACTTTCTCCTTCCTCTTTGGTACCCAAACAACATCCAGCACACGCGGGTTAGCAGCATTTCTCGGCTCCAGCAGCCCAGAACGAGGTTTAACTGAAATGAGAGAACCTCAGGAGGAGAAAGGGGGAAAAAAATTGTGAGTTATAATAACATCTTCTCTATGAGTGTACTTGCTGCATGGCTTTTCAGCCTGTTGGATGTGGTTGTATGATTTAGAGTGGGCCTGTCCAAAAGTTTGAAATACTAGAACTTACAGATGCTTTTGCAATGCTACTGAGGTTGCATGGGGAAATAAATGAGGCAGTGGGAGGGGGGAGGGAGTTGTTGTCCTTAGTTTTTGGTTTGTTTTCACTTCATGCCTCCCTCAGTGATGCAATGTCTGTAAGGTTCTTCGCCTGGAGAAATTTAAGAGACTTACACAAGCAGAAGGAGTTTCCTGCTCTTTGCATGGAAGCTGCATAAAGAGATTGATTATTCTAAAGTTAACAGAAATTAAAATTATCTGAAGACATGACAGCAATTTTTGTCATGAGTTGTAAAGATGTCAAATGGACTGGATGGCTGGCAAATTAATGAAATGATGAGCAGATGAAAGGATTGATTTGATTGGACAGTTTAATGAATGTGTTGGTTTGATGGATGCATGAAAGAACGAGGGTTTAAAGGAACTGGATTTTTGGATGAATTGGTTTGCATAGAAGGATTATTTTGAAGAATTGTTTGGAGGATGGACAGATTGGATTGGAGTGTACTGGGTTGAATAATTGGTTAGTTGGTTGAACGGGTGGGTTACGGGTAAGCATGATCCAACAGATTAGTTTGATGGATGAATTAGATTTTGTCTTGGATCGTGTTTCATTGGATAGGACGGGTCGTTGGATATTTTGGACGAAATGATTTGATCGGATGGATGGATTGATGGCAAGTATGAATCTCCATTAAATTGGATCTGAACAAACAAGGGCTGGTATGTTCATCAACCCTTTGAAATTCAATTACATCCATGTTAGGAAAGAATGGAAAAGTTTAATAAAGTGAATAAAAACACTCGGTTTCCAAACTGGGATGAGTTTAATGGGCTTCAGGTTCTGGAGCTGCAGAAGGTCTGAAGCCAATATATATCAGCATTAGTGAGTTTTTCCTCCAATCTATGTCCAAACATTTACTTATAAGATTAAACTGATACATATTTTAACAGATATCCAACATGTGGATTGAATCAGAGCAGATATATGTGCTGGATTGATAAGTGGGACTTTATCAGTATTAACAATTCCAGCTGCTTAGGAAAGGAAAGGAAAGTAGAATTGGAAATTTCTCGACTTTTTTTCTTCTAGCGTTTTTTTTTTTCTTTCTCCATCTGAAAACCAGACGACATATGTGTTCAGTTCTTTGCTCTTCAGGGATCTCATTTTGCTTGTTGATAGTGGCTTCAAAGACTCCATTTGCCACTCTGTGTGTGTGTGTGTGTGTGTGTGTGTGTGTATGCGCATCAGGCATCATTTTGAGACATGCTCGAGCCTTCAGAGGAAGGGGAATACTACGAAGAGGAAAAACAAATAGCGCTTGACACAAATGGACTTTCTGCAGCCAGAGGTCTAGAGCCCTATTCCACTGTTGAAGCCGGTAACACTTGGGCTGGGTACCACTTTCCAAATGCTTAGTGCGGGGGCTGTGGAAACTACTCCCCGAGTGTGTTCTCCCCAGATAACACTTTTAATGAGTACACCATGGCGTAGACTGCTCCACGCACAGACTTCAAATCTCACACCCACCAACTGCACCTTTTGCTTTCATTGTGTTTATTAGTAGAGGAGTGAAATACATCAGCTTGGCTGTGAATTTAAAAACTGCATTATTCATGTCCCTAAACTCAGAGTTTGGCTTGGAACAATGTGTGCTGTACATATTCACATGTTATATTCCATGATTCTTTAGATTCAGACAAAAACTTTGAGATAAACCACGGAGCACTCTTTACTACAGAACATAATCCTTTTCACAGACACCTATCAGCAGTGTTTGAAGGGAGCATCTGCAGGTCACACGCCTGTCTGTCTGGATATATCAGCTCCTTCTTTTCTCTTGCTGTCCTTTCAGCATCCTCCTCATCTTTCCCCTCCTTTCCAAAATCATCTCATGGTTCCTTTCCTCTCCATTTCTGACTTTTCCCTGGGCTCCTCTGCTCTACAGATTCTCCTCCCAGGTCTTCCTAAATTCTCTGCCCCGAAACCTACTCCCAACTTCTTAATTCCTCAACCTCCCAATTCCCTCTATGTCCCCCTGAATGCTCTACTCTTCAGATTACTCACTCCTTGATTTTCCCCCTGATTCCTCTCCTGTTTTTTTCATTTATTTATTTATTTGCTTGTAGTCTTTTTTTCCCTGTGCAATTCCTGTATGTACTGTCTTCATTCCTCTTTTCCAAACCCTCCTCCCTCCTTTTTCCTGATGTATCCTCTCGTATTTCTGCCAAAGTATTTCCCTACTCCTTTCATTTACATTTTTGGTTTCTTTTCAAAAAACTTTTCACACTTGGGATTCCTTTCTCCTCTTGATCCCTCATCCAGTTCCTCAGCTTTTAGATCCCTCGTCCAACCTCTTTCTTCATTCCTCTTCTTCCTGGATACTTGGCATTCTCGCCCTGATTCCATTTACCCTCTTGAAAGTTTTTTTCTGAAAAACAGATAATTTTGAATCTTCTTGAGAACATAACAGAAAGGGCCTGATCTATTACAGGTCTGAGGTATGTGTAAAAATACATGCAAAGCAACTGAACATGCCGTGGATTGCAAATAAGCAAATCGCATGCACAATCCATTTAGATTGTCTACAGTATGATTTAACAAACCTGTAGCTGATTGGGATCAATGTTTTTGCATCTATAATTATTTATGTTTAAAAGGGCAGGTGCAAACTGGCACGATGTTACACACAAATGGCTGCAGTCATTGTGGCGAGAAGGAGGCATAGGTTCAATGATAGATGAAGGAGAGGATCTTTGCTGCACGTGTCAACATAGAGGGACTATCAGAAATAAAAAAAAATAGTTCAGTACATATCATTTATCCAGCATTATGGCTGATTTGGAGCCAGACACAAAAAGGAGCCATGTTATATCTCCTATGGAAATAGTCCTTGAAAAACATAATTATTTTATCTGGATCATTGCAGCACACCAGCACAGTTAGTTCCGAAGTTTCAAAATCCTTTTTCTGGTGTGCTGTCCTAAGCATTGAATCCCATTTCACACAGGATGGGCAAGTATATGTACTCCCCATGTACTTGGGATGCAGAAAAGGACTCAAAAAACAGGATTTTTTTTAATGTGATTAAACCAAAACAACAACAAAAAATCATGAATAAACTGAAATATCAGGGCATATTTTGAAACAAATGAAAATGAACTTTAACAGCCACCGGCGAACAGAAAACCATTGCTAAATATACAGTGTATAAAACATAGATAATAGTGCTTTGACTGTGTACACAATCAAAGTAGATCACCTATAGCACATCCACTAATAGCTTGTGCTTTTTTTTTTAAGTTCCGACATGCAATACCGCACGTGTTAATTGATATCCTCGTAGATCAGGCCCAAGGAGGCAAATCATGTTTTCCCTTTTAGAGTGTTAATGCCTCATGTTTTACACACAACATGCAAAACATTGACTCAATTGCAACTTCATCAAACTCAGTGTTTCTCATCCACCTCATCATTAGCAGCATTGCTCTTTAGTTTTTCAAATTGATGCAGTGTGGAAAGTGTTTTCCACCCCTTCAGCACCCTGCTATGCCTCTTCTTTATCCCTGTCCACTGAGCCAGTACTGGGCACACAAAATGACGCCAGGAGAGTGCCCATAATGCATTCCACATTCGGTGCCTACGAACGTGACTAAGTGTTACAGCCTTAAACCTCAGCGTACGACATCGAACCAAAAAAGAAAGACTCCCCTTATCCCCCAGCTGCCGCGGCTGGCTAATTCCAAAGATGTCGTCTCCATTAGTCCCGAGGAGAGAACGTGCCCCTGAGGGGAGAGCTGGGATGGCACTGGAGCTGTCAGCACGGTCTCTTGTAATGGAGCCACGGGCCCTCAGAGTCTCAGGGCCTCACAACAGGTGGTTTCACTATGAGCCTTTTCCTCTCAGCTTCACCACACTCCCTCTCTGAACAAAATGAAACTTGATTAGAGGGAAAATGGCAGTCATTTTTTATTCGTCTCCGTGTTGTCATCTTGCAGATCGCCTACGCGTGATGTCTGACAGACCTGATGCTTGTATTGCTCTCAGGCTTCTCATCTTTCAAACACTCTCTGGCAGATGCTTGACTTAAGTTTTTCTGAGTCATCTGTTTTTTTTTTTCATGAGCAGTTGTTTTGCGTCACCACATGTTTTTCCTGTAACAGTTGTAGCTGTTTCCTGTACAGGTGAGGGTTCACAGGATGTGTGTCCGAGTGGGCAGTGTGTGTTCCCGGGTTGGAGAGGCCTCAGGGTCGCTCTCCTTAAGCATACGCTGAATTTCCTACGTGGCTGTTAGATATTATCACCCTGGAAAATGGGCTTGCAGGACCGCTGGCGACTTCCAAGCAACAGTGCGTGTGTTTCTGAGCGTGCGCGTGTGTGTGTGTAGAGTCACAGCTTGTGTTTACACTATTGAATGTGCTCATCTCTTTTTCCTTCACTTTCTTCACATTTTTGTTACATTGGAAGACGTTTGACTCGAAGTGTCTGTGTATGTGTAAGAAGGAGAGAGTGAAACTGTGTGTGTGTGCACGCCGTATTTAGTTGCACTTCTGGCAGTTACCCAGTCACAGCCTGGTGCACACCATTAGGAGGTGCGTGTGTGTGGGACTTAAGCAAGGAAACTTTAACTCCACATCCCAAGACACACAGGAAAACACACCAAAAAAGTGCCACCACTCAGCTCTCATTCCAGGGAAACTCAAAGCAGAAGTACGGTCAACAAATACAATATGACCTGTCAAAGTGCTGACAGATTGGATTATGTTGTTACACATATCAAACATTCCTTTTCTACCAGTCTGCCATGTGCTGGAATCTTCCAGTGATAAACATGTTGGTGTTGGTGAAGCTTTTGTCAAACAGGCAGGTTTTATTGTCAGGAGGGAACTGGGATCTGGGTCAGATTAGTTTTAATCTCTTCTGTTGTGTTTAATCTTTGTCATCACTGAAGATGTCATGGTATGAGTGAGACTGTTTGAATACTGGAATCACTATCTACAGTGTTTGTACCAAGCCATCCAATTATCCATCCAGATCATGGTGGTGGTGCTTTAAACATGCATCCCCTTCCCAACATTTCTCCTGGTTGACTCTTGGGCATTTCTATTGTCTTCTGGGTCCGCCCCAAGACTCCTCCCAGTTTAAAATGCCCCGAAAAACTTCCAAAGGCTGTGGTACAAGAAGCATTGATGCAAAACAATCTAGTCCATTCTCCAAAGCCTCACCCTGCTTTCTTCAAAACTTAGGGCTACTTGTATCTATGATCCCATTTTTAGAGTCCTAATCCAAAGCTTATGACTATGGGTGAGAACTGAAATACCAGTTAATGACCAAATTAAAAGCTTTGTCTTCAAGCTCAGCAACTGGACTGTAGAGTTTGGAAAGACATTTTTCCTCTCATCCAAGAAGCTTCATCAGTTCCAAAAGAGTCAAAGAAACAATCTTCACCAAGCTGGAGAAATCTTCAAAACACCTTCCATGACCAAGTCTGCCAGGACATGTCTTTACATTTTTACATGACATTTTTTGCACTCAACTTTTGTGACGTATCAATACAATCCTAATATCTCAAACTTTGATAAGATAAATAGAGTTATGTTCAGACTATCTAAAGGTCAAAAAAATAAATAAATGATATTATTTATTATATTATTTTCTGAATACAGAAATGACATGGCTGTACTCCTCACAAATGTAAATTTAAAAAAAGGAACAAAAAAACATGATGATATGAGTTAAATGCATTAGAATTCAGTATTGAATCAATGTGAACAACTGCGCTCTGGATCATAGTGTTTTTGTTGTTCATGCTCTATTCTTGATTTCTGCAAATACATTAGTGAAAGGAAACAGTCCTCTGGGACTTAATGTTAAAAACTCAGCATGAAGGTATAACTCACCAGTCTATATGTAAAAATCATGATTGATTTATCTCATCTTGTTTCAAATGTACTGCCAGTTGACTGTTAACAGAGGGGTGGACTTAGGTACAGCCTCTCAGCCACATATAAAACAATGCTTAGCCTTCTACCCAGGAAGTCCTCTAAACATCCACACCTGGGATCATATGACCACAACATCTCACATGACATGATAACCACAGTCTTGATGAGTGATAATCTATATACATGGACAATCAGGCTCAGTTTGTTCTTCATCTCAACAATCCAGTATGATTCCCAAAAAATACACTGCTGCGTCTTTCCATTCCACAATTCATTTGATGCTCACTTGTTTACAAAACCTGAGGTATTTCCATACCATTGTTGAAGCAAGGACTCATGCTGGACTCACACCAATCCCTTCTGTCTTGATTGCATGTTCTCAACTCACATTGGCTGCATGTTCAGTCTGGCCACAGCAGAACCACCAGAAACCTTTATGTTGGTTTTTTCTTGTTGTAAAACTGAATACAATCTGGTGTCAGCACAGGGTGTTTTATTATGAAAACCAACTGGATACTTTAATTGGTTTCAGTGCACAACTTCTTGCATATCTGATCTCAAGGGCTCCAACCAACACATTGGGTTGAATTGAAACCTATCAGATCTGGTGTTGTTACAGATCAATGACCGAGCAGATCTGTATGATTTGGCTGTCATTCGCTCACTGAAATAGCCCTTAATAAATAACTTCTTTCATTGAAATCAATTCTTTGAAATAAGAAGCACGCTCTCCAGCCGGCTGAGACAGCAACTGGTGTTACTTCTACTTATTCCACAGTAACATTCAGAGAGTATGGCCAGTATTGACATAAGTTATTGAACTTTCAATGAAGAACAGGTTCGGAAAGAAACAACCACATTGCAGAGTAAGTGGAGACCGTAATAATGGTCAGAGCTCCTCTAAGTAGTTTCATGAACATTGGGGGAACAGATTTGACCATCTGACTTAATGTACAGGGTCCACAGTTCAGCCCACAACCCTTTGCTCCAATAAAGGCATCAATAAGTCAACAAGCTAACACAAAAAGAAATGTTTTACTCCCTGATACTCCTCTACTACCACAGTACGTCTGAAAGGTTATTTCCAGGTCAGGATTCCTGGACTAACCATCTCTTTAAGGGTTTTTATCAGGAGCCAAGTTCTCTGCAGATGCCTTATCCTCTCCAAACCAAAAGGTATTTAAAGCCTTGTAAAGTGGGTTGTATACGGCTTTTATTATTTCTGCTCATTTATCAGTAAACGTTTGTAGCTGGGGGTCACCCAAGTTTTATTCAGGAAGTGGTAGCAGGGATGAAATTGCACCGTGACGTATGGATGGTTAGGGGTTTTGATTAACTTGGAGAAGGCAGGAGAAGTCATCCCTCTTATCTGGATTGACCTTTGAGGAAGGTTTAGGTGATTAAAAGGAATAATTGGTAATTGAGCTGAGCAGTGCCGTTTTATGTGAACTTCAGAATGTCGTAATGAACCCCCGTGCACCTGCACTCCCTGTGGAAAGAAATGATATTACCCTGAGCCTGAGCCAATGAGAAGGCGTCTTGTCCTCCTCTTTGACAGACAGAATTAATGACTTGACTTGTGTTACTTAAAGCCTAATTAGCCAGCAGTGTGTTTACGTTATGATAAATGACGGACTAAAGTGGTTTTTGGGTTTGAACTTCCACAAAGTGGAGCGCTCACTTTCAGCAGAATATCATTACCTTATGCTCTTAATGTTTATTGTTATGATGTCAACCCCTGTGGATTTCGGTTACAGTTTGATGTCTTTACAGCAGAAATGCAGATGAGCGGTGTGTGTTTTCCACTGTGCAGCAGAGGCCAATAATCCCTTGGTGGGGGCAGAGTAGGGGGTTGGTGGAGGGGGGTGCTGAATGAGTGGATTAACCACAGAAGAAATGGCACAGACAACGTTAGCCACAGCTTGCCCACAGTGGAACAAAGTGTGCCCTAAATGTTTGATGTAACACTATATTCAGCTCTCTGACATGTGTGTGCGCTCAAACACACATACGCAAGCTCGTAAGAAGCATCATTATTGTTATTACGCTGATGACTTACAGTGTGTTTCATTTCTAACTCAGAGTACATCTGTAGCTCCATTCCTATGAAGCAACTGTTTGAGGACGAACAAGCTAAGAGAATGCTCTCCCTCTCTCTTCTCTCTCTTCTCTCTTTCTGCTGCGTGTCTGCTCAGCCCTGTGATGGTTTTTACTGTTGTGGAAAATATCGAGGAGGCATGTATCAGGAGAAACTTCAGCTCCTGATTCTTCTCTCAGACCATAATTTCAGTGCTGCCTTCATCATGCGTCATATTGCATCATACTTTTGACTTCATTTATCACTGTTTGAAAACTGAAATAATGAAAGAGGAGGCTGAGAATAAGCCATGACCGTAATCAGAAATAGAGTACAAAATATCCCAGGCTCTCAAGATTTACCTCCTCTGAGGTTACACACACACACATCTGTATCATGAATATCAAAGTCCTCAAATTAGAGATAAATGTGTCCCTTTGATTCAGCAACATGTGATCACATTTAGGCGTGTGCACTCTTAGGAGGAAACCTTGTGACAAGAGTCGGACAACACAATGCACAACATAAACCAGACAGTAAGGAGTGGTTCAATTTTATGCAGCATGAAGAAAACACTAAATGACACACAAGTGAACATCACCACTATCTGAAACTTAAGATACATGTCCAGTGGTTGAATTTTAACTTCATTTGTCCTTTGTTCATGACTTGAAAACCTGAAGGGAAAATATCTTGGCCAGCGAAGTATTTTTTATGTTTGCTTCAAACCAAGGCCCCATTTACACAACAATGTTTCACCAGAAAACACAAAATGTGCAGTGAAACAAAAATCTGCACCCACATGGAAACACGGAGGGACTGAAAACACTTTAGTATGTATGCCAGGCCTGTAGTTGTCGATATAACTGTAGGAGCAGTATACACAACAACAGTTCAGAGACTGAAGTAAATCATCCAGTGTACATATTGAATGCTTTTTTGCTGATTGCAGAAATGGTGCAACAGATGCACATTTTATTGGAAGGCAGTCAGTAGATCCAGGAGCACAAGCATTGTTTCTGTTGTTGTTGACTCGGCCATACCACAATAAAAGCGAAATGCACATGTGCACAGCAGAGCCTGACATCAACTTTTCCACTGAAAACTCTGGCTCGCAGTTTACATGGCAACACCAAAACAGTTGTCGTGTAAACGGCCCCTGAGACACAGGAATGTCAAAAACACCATCCTTGGAGTGATTCTCTTTATTTATTTTAATTAGTGAAAACAAAGTTGATCAGGTAAATAAACATAAGTACAAAGTTGGCATGGACCAAACTCTACATGCTGCACAAAGTGTCCTTGTTTCCTTGGGGTGAGATTAACACCCTCAGAAGTGGAGCCTGAAAAATGAGAGCATTCCCTTCCTGCCACAATGTGATTCACACCTGTACCCAAAGGTGAATATAGATACCAGGGCAGGTGAGCAGAGTGGAGCAGTGTGAATTTCTGCTCCTCACTCAGAAAGGTGTCTGCCTCCGCCGCTCTGCCTATTACTGCCCAGTGCTCAACCAAGGTTGCACCCTTTTCCACTCTATCCACCCTTGCTCAAAAAAAAAAAAGTGATTCTGGGGCAGGTTTGGGCATGTTTCAGACTCATGATGTGAGCAATTATAGTGAAACTGAAGCGGAATAAGATCCCACTCCGCCTTCCCATCCTTGTAATAAAGATTCTGCTCTCTGCTATTTTCAAAACCTGCCAGCTAGCTCGCACTCTACTCACTAACACTCTGTTCATATGCTCTGGTCGATATTTAAAAAAAATATATATGTACGTCTGCAGGGGTACCCTTTGTGCTTTGAAGCTACTGCAAAATTTGGGAGATGGGTCACACAGGGATCAAGGCTCAACCACATTTTTTATCTATTTATTTTTATTCACAACATGGAACACTTTTGGGGTTTTTACAGGTGTTTGGATCAATTGTTTTGAATCCACACATCAGCTGAGTAGTGGAATGAGCACAGAAAAAGATGCAAAAGGAGATCACACCACAAACATTTCCTGTGACTTGACATACTTATTAAAAAAAACAATGAATGCAAGAAACGTACTGTTGCAAGCTACTATAAAGTGGCATGCGTGAGCAAGTCCTACATTGATGAAAGGGATAATCACTTTTTACAAATCTGATCAAAAACAGCCTCCTAGAGGGATCTGTGTGTGTGCAGCACAGAGGAGGTTTAAATCCCCAACATGTCACCAGGGGAAAATGTGAGTAAAGTGTTTGAGTGTGATATCCAGGCGAAGTGTTGGCCAAGTGTTACTCTGTTCTTCTTTCACCTACAGCACAGATAGCTGTCATAAAAACGAGCTGCACAATACAGTATGAGGTATTGGACATGGAGCTGTGGAGGTGTTTGCCAAGACGCTGAAGCGATCATAAATCGGAGCGCGCAGCTGTGGGCTTATGTGTGCACAGGGCTGAGTCTGAATTCAGACACCCCAGACATGCAGACTGACACAAACAGTTATTTTTGCTTTTATTTAAGACTAATGCCTCTCTCTCTCTTTTTCTCTTTGTCTGCTCTCCCTTCTTCTCTGTTTGATCCTGACCTCCAGCTGGATTCAGAAGAAGCTTCCGTCTCAGCAGGAGAGACAAAAAGACCAACAAGTCCATGTACGAGTGTAAGAAGAGCGAGATGTACGACATGGCTGACGTGCCCACGTACGAGGAGGTGGCCCCGTACCGCCGGCTCAGCGGAGCTCGGCACAGGCTGGTGGTCTTAGTAGGTGAGTCAGAAAACACTCATCACCAAGAGGCTGTGTTGTGAAGCTCTGGTCTTGCTGCTTACCTCACACTTTGTTTTACTGTTAAACTTGGCTTCACAGATTTTAATAAAGATTACAGAAAAGACTCAGAGCTCTCCAGCTTTACCCTCCAGCAACCCCCCAACCTCGAAATGACATTCCCAACGTGGGGACTCACATGCAGTCATCCAGGGGCTCCTAATTGAAATTTTTAGCACCCAGTGGAACCAAGAAAGCAGGCCTCGTATTCATCAGTCACATTTAGTGCTTTCGTTTACGGCACCTCTCAATGTCGTTTTGATGGAGTTGTTCACACTCGCCATGACGAGGGGCTGTTACAAAGCCCTCCAAAGAGCTTTCTAACCCGCCAAGGTCTTGAAATGAATTTAGTGGTTTCTTTTTCTGTATTTGTGGTTGGAAGAAGAACGTTGCCAGTGAATGGTGGAACAATATCCTGAGCCAGGTGCGACGGTAAAGTCTTAAATCTTTCTCAGGACCCACAGTGCCATCAGTGACTTCTAGGATTTTTCCACATTTTCTTTTTTTAGGTTTCTTACTCATTACAAAAAATGACAAGAATGTCCCAAACAGAGATGGAACAAAACAT
The DNA here is from genome assembly GCA_008086565.1 of Thalassoma bifasciatum. Lineage (NCBI taxonomy): Eukaryota > Metazoa > Chordata > Actinopteri > Labriformes > Labridae > Thalassoma > Thalassoma bifasciatum. The sequence continues at coordinate 214,008 of RPOG01000621.1, forward strand.
TCCCAACATATTCAGCTCTGTCTTCCAATCTGTTTCCATTCATCAAGGGAGAAGTACACTTATGAGTCTGTTCCAGTATTTAATCTTTTCAATTTAGATATTTCAACAGCATTTTTTACATTTGCAAGCAATGAAAACCACTGGCAACATGCTCTCAAGGTCTTATTTTTCCCTGCATGCTCTCTGCAGAGGTGTGCTCCCAGCCTGATTGACCAGGCCTTGGTTCTCTTAAGTACGCCACACAGAGCATGGACTTCATCAGGCTTGTTGCTAATTAGCAAACCCATTTTCCTGCCAGCATGTCACAGCCTCACCAAAAGGACCCAGAACCTCTCCCTCCTGTCACGCTAATGTAAATATTTTCAATTAACTTCCATAATTTGGAGGACAACCTATGGACAATTTCACACATAACGCAGCGGAGGGCCAAGGCGAGATCTGCTTTATGTTTCTCTGCCTCCACTCTCTCCTTCTTCCGCTCCCTGGAGTCTCTTTCTTGATTTTTCTTAATAGAAATCTCTTCTCTCCAACGCCTGCCTCCACAACTGTTCTTGTCTTTGTCTTGTCCAGGGTTAGGCACTGTACTCACTAAGAAAAGCCCGAACAGAAGAGGAGTCTGTTCTCTATTTAATTCATAAGAAAAAAAACAACTTTTTTTAAGAATCCAGCTTTTGTTACAGGAAAGGTCCAGGCTGCAGGTTTTCTCACAATTTCTTCTCTTTCACTTTTCCATCCAAAAACCTAACATTTCTAAGTACATGTTCTTAACTTTGAAAGATTTACAGTTCTTAAAAAAGACGCTTTGCTGTTAGACAGAAGCAGACAAAAGCAGATGCTGCACCACGAGCCGCCAGCTCTAAACTTTATCTTTTTGTCGATAAGCAAATCATTTGAGTTTGGTTTTAAAAACACAGAAATGCTCATTGACTGCAGTGTAGACCTGGAGCAGTTACATGCCAGAAAATATGGGAAATATAGATTAAATTCTGTCCAACACATCCATGTTCGAGTGAGTACTTTTCCTGTTAGCTGAGCCTGAAGTCTGGATGTTCAGGATGGATGAGGATAAAACTTACATATCATCCTCAAGAACAGATCATGTATTTAGAAAGTTCATGTGGAGTTCATGGATGTACTTAGGAAATTGCCAAGTTAATGTCATTTAACATGATGCTCATACAGGTCATAATGTCTTAACAATAGCAGCATGTACTTTGGGATCTGACTGCCTTTAAATATCAGGTGAAACAAGTAAATGTCTTGTTCATTTGTACCAGAGGACAGTTTGAGGAAATTACTCCTCCTTTTATTTAAAATTTAAGTTTGGTCTGTGCCTTATTGTGTAACATAAAGTTGGCTTTCCAGTAAAATAAAAAGATTATTAATAAAGTAAACTGAGAAATTTGATGACTTAGAAAGCAATAATGTAATCTCATACCTGTGCACACTCTCCTCTGCTATACTCAACTCTATCATGTGACACTATCATAGTGTTTTTATCCAGACATCCTCTCAAGTTCCTGATTCACTTCAATTTGCTCCTTTTGATGCAGAAAAGTAGCAGCTCTACTCCTAGATTCCTGTGCAGGTCAGAGCTGCTGACCCAGTTTTTCACAACTGGTCTGGATTTAGGAACCGCTATAACCTCTGAGTTTCCTGAAAATTTCCATGGGAATTTTAGCTGGGAATTTTTAAATTGGCATTCAACATGACTGAATGCAAATTTAACTCAGTTAAGGAAAATTTTCCTGAAATTCATTCATAATGTCACTCCAAAATATTGCATTAGACATGTTTGCGTGCATGTCTGCTTATAACAAACCAAATCTATACATTTATAAGACCAAGTAAATGAAGTTGATATCAATTCCTGAAAATTTCCCATGGAAAGTGTCCAGCTTTGAAATTCATGGAATTTTGCAATCATATTCTCAATTGTATTTAACCCTCACATTGGCTTCAAATTTACTCTGCACCATCTGTTATGAATGCTGATGAAGTACAAGGGGTAAAAATTTCTCCAAATTTTGTTGTTTCTCCTTTTTATTGAAGGTTTTTTTCAACATATTTATATATTTAACAATGACTTTTGTTATATATGGTATGATAGACCTTATTTACTCAACATCACACTTCTTTTTTGAGAAGAAAAAGCAGAAATTTTGACATTTTTGTCACAAAGGTTATTATCAGAGGTATGTTGATGTATTATCATGGACAGGTATATGTCAAAGATAAGACAGGATATGGTTTTAAAACCATTATTTTTTAATGACAACAGATTCTATTAATTTTTATTAAACTCTCATAGTTCAGCAAAAATGCTCATAATTAATTTGACAAATAACAGGGCATGGAACTATCCATGTAATTTTTAAGAATCTCTATGGAAGAAAATTATAGTTATGACAAGATAACTTTTGAAATTAGGTCAAATTGATCCAAAGACAACAGGAGGGTTAAGGAGTGTGAATGGATGGCACTTGGATACAATAACAAAACCCCTCCCTCAAAATAAAAGCACAGAATTATTTCTTAACCTTTTTTCTTCATGACCCACTGAAAATGAGTCAGTGACTTTTGGGTCACTTTCTGATTGTGACCTATGAAGTGATACCAATAGTATTTTAGACGGGGCTCGGATTCCCTTTGAAGGACACTCTGTTAAATGCTCCTATCTCGATCTCCTCTTTCACTCACTAACTAAAGCGCTAGACCACAGATGATGGTTAGAACGTAGATAACTGCACCAACTGCATGGCTGTCACAGCATCCCCCTGCCTTTAAGTCCACCGCAGTGGACCACGTTTTCTGATTTTAAAGTGTTAACCTTCATCTCAGCTGCTCCTCACTGTGCTGCAGACTGCCCAAAAACCTTCATTTTTTACCTGAACATCATGATACCACAGTGGCTGGATCCTCCACCTGTGTACAATATCTCAAACTAGGCTGCTTTAAAGTAATATCGTGGACACTAGAATAAAACTGATGACTCAATCCTGTACTGAAGCAGATAAAGTCATTCAGTCTCCTTTTTACACTCCATTTCTCTGGTGTTTTTGATTATAATAAAAAAGAGAGGAAATAATCTACAAGTGTATCACAGCTGAAATCTTTTTTGTTACACGCCTCTGGGCTTCATTAATGTGAACACACAGGTTCACAGTACCCTCTAATAACTGACCTGCTGCCAACTCTCCTGCATTAAAACCCAGCTCAGGGTCTGAGATCTGTTTCCAAGAATAGTGGAGATGCTTATCTGTGTTTTTATACATTTTAATTCAGACAGCCAATAAAAATATAGTCTTACATTCTGCATGCATAGTTTGACGAAACCACTGATGGTTTTGAAAGAAATCTGATTATTTAACCTGACAAATGGTGTGCTGATTTCCACATTTCCCTGTAACTCGACACAGTAAACTTAGAGACAGGGTTTGATGAATTGAATGTTTTTAGTTTGGGGTTGAGCCCTAACATATTTCAAACACACTGAAGTCAAAGTGAATGTTTATGTGGGATCCAAATTTATAAAACTTGAACTCTATTTAAAGAGCTCTCTGATGATGAAAGTGTAGTAGCGGTGTATTGTAAATGATCTGTGGTTGCCACACTACACCACTGTCATCCTTTAAATGTGGTAGCAGCACAGACAGCACTGTGAGTGATGCTGTAATACACCCGCTCCTCAATGCAAAGCAGGCTGGAGGTTCTGGAGCCCGGGGCCGGGTCTCCTCAGGTCTGGCCTTGGCCTTGGGCGCTCGGTGCAGGCTGCAGGCAATGTGCTCCACTCTTGGCCTGGAAGTTATTACACTCACAGTATAAAAAGCAACTTTTCTAATGAGTGTGGTAACAAAGTCTGACACTTTTACTGGCACAGCAATCTGCAAGGCCAGAAGTAAACGAGAGGGCCAGTGATAGAGGCGAAGAAGGAGAGAAAAAAATCATAAACACAACGTAAATACTGCAGTTAGTCCAGAAAGTCTGAGGGAGTCATTCCTTTTTATTCTGGGTGGATTTATGAAGTAGTTGCCGTTGTATTGGGGTATTGTCTGAAAGAAACAATGCACAAAGAGGGGGAGTGTTTAGGGTCAGACGGTGGAACAGGACCACAGGGTTCTGCTTGTAAAAAACCTGGTGGTGGGCCTGTTGGGCCCCCTCAGCAGGCAGTGGTACAGCTGGAACAGACTTAAATCGCCACCTGAGGTTCTCTGATGAAGGCCTGCTGCCATGCATCATTGATATCACAAGTGGCAAGCAAGGGAGTGATGAACAAGGTGAAAATGGTTTAACGAGGGTGCAGAAGTGGGGTCGTAAGTCTTACCAGAGGCAGCAGAACTTGCTGTGTAGGTCCCCTGTGTCGGCCCTGACGCCCACCCTTAGACTCAAGCAAACAAGCGTGTGTGGAGGTTTGTGGCCTGCAGGGAGAACTGTCTGCACCGCTGTGATAGGGCTCATAAAAGAGCCTCTATTAGCACGCTCTGCCACCTTCAGCACCTACAACAACATTGGCCCACATCCTTGTTCAAACAGCGGCGCTGCATTCCTCTCAAGCTCCCGAAACAAATTCAAAATGAACTCCATTTCCTCGTCTTCATAAATCACCCAAAAGTTTCAAGCCCCAGGTTTTCCGTAGTGAAAAACTGCTTCTCCCTGATAAGATTGATTGCTGTCTGTGCCTGGCCTTGTGCTTGTTTATGAGACGGGAACCACAAAATGCCTCATGCAGTCCGTCCAAAGTGGGTTGGGGTATTTTTCACTATTTTTCTTTTTCTGTCTTTAAATCCTGGGAGTGTGTGAGCGGGCTCAGGAAACAGCTTTTATCACTTACAGCAGTTGCACCAAAAGGACCCAAACCATGTGTTAGCGTATGCAGAAGCAAAGGGAGAGCGTGGGGTGTGAATTAGTCTGTGTGTGAAGGCTGCTGGTGTTCAGAGATTAAGCTTCTAAGAGCCTCGTTGTCCACACCTAGTTATCAGGTCGTGGATCTCTCCCTCGCCTTCCTGCATCACACTGGATGAAAAATAGAGAAAGTGCAGATAGTGAGACAGGAATCACGAGCACTCTCTCTGTTAGAAATTCAGAGCTTGTCTTTTAACATTTTCTCCTCCCTCCCCCTCTCTCTCCACCTAATCCACATCGCTGAGTGAACTCATTGTCCGTTTGTTTTAGAGGAGCGGCCTGCTAAACACATTTGCCTGGAGAAATGAATTTCCAATAGGATCTGATGCGATTGTAGTGCCTGCCCAGAACGCCAGGCATGCGAGGAATCTCCTGCCCAGATCAAGCAGTGTCTCTGACCGTCCTCACTGTGCAGAGTGGAGCTGTGGTTCAGAACACAAAACCAAACACAAAGCTGTGCACATGGAACTGCAAAACTGATTTCTCATCCACTCAGTCAAAGACACTGATGCCCGTCGTTTTGAGTTAGGATGACTGTAGCAGCCTGCTAACAACCAGCACCAAAATAATGGAGAGCGCTTGAATTCACAGATGGAAAACTGAGAAAGGAGAAAGAACAGTTGGATTTTGCACTCATAGGCTTTTATCAAACTTAAACACTAAGACTCCTTAATAGCGTTAATCACACTTTTGTTGCATCTACAGTTTTTAATTATTTTACATCTATTTTTGCAAATATATCATATAAGTGTGCAGGAAACTTTTTTTCATCCTGACGATGATATGAAATGAAATTTCTCCTCTTTCAGAAATCTACAGGTGCAACATGTTTTTTAGAAACATCACTCTTTTTCAGGACATTTCAGGGAATTTCAGATGTGTTCATTCCTCCTACCACAGCACTTCTGTCAAAGCTAAGGCATCGATATTTGCACAGTTTTTACAAAATGTACACAGTTTGTTACCCCCCTGGTTGACACTGCAGGGTCTGAAAGAAACAAAACGGTCACTTTTTTAAATTTTGTTTTTTTTATTCAGAGGTCTCCATAATCTAGGCTGAGATGAAAATCCATCTGAATGACGAGACTGTAACTTCAGAGCTCTAATAGACATGAGTACATCATTTATCAGGTCAAAAGGAAAGTGTGTTAGATTTAGCAGAACAGACAAAGTCGAAATTGAATATATTCGCAAGTCTATTTAAATTACTTGATTAAATTTCACCTCTAATTTTAATATGTTTTTAAATAAATGCAAAGCCACATTTTACGGTATAAAGTTCATTTTGTTTGCTTGACCTGTAAAGAGACTTTTGTATCTTCTAAAGATGCTTCTAAAGTCTCTTTTTATAGAGGCTGCCATGTTGCACCACCGTGTTTCTACAGGAGCTCAGAATGGACAAACAAGTTACTCACCTGCTGTTGGATTAAATGAGTGGCCATCTAGGATGTTTTTTGTTGTTTGTTGATTGATTTGTATTGATAAATGTTTATGGTAGTAAAACTTTGCAAATGAAGGATCATTCTTTCAATTCATGCCCTTAACATGTGAGCAACCAGTTGGATATTTGCATGCTCCAACTTAAGTTTTATTTATTTGAATTATTTTGATTTATTCCTTTTCTTTTCATCTTGTTTGCTTTTATATTCACCTCTCATCATTTTCTGTTTTCTTGCTTAATTTTTTTTACTTATTTAATCCTGTTAATTTTAACCTGTACTTTGTTTTTAAATTTGTGAAACACTTTTGATTGATCTATTGAATGAGCTACATGTGCAACTTAAGTCTAGTTCACTCCTGCAGCTTTCTCCAAAGTCACCCATGATAATAATATAATGACATTGCACTTGTTCTTCATTATTTCGATGTAAACTACTCTGCCTTTCAATTCTCTTCTCAATGCTCAGCCTTTGGCCTGTTGGATGAATTAGTGAAAACTTCTCTGGACTGTGAATGTGATGAAATCTACAGCAGACTTGTGACCTTAAGGAAGAAAGGTTTCCATACCTTTTGCCGTAAATTTAAAGCTTATTCTGGAGGTTAAAAGTTCTGGCAGACTCCAGTCAGGGAGGATCTGGTTGAAAAGCAACTGTAACTTTAGACTCTCTGTAGCTCTGTCATATTAAATCAATTATCTTTGCTCGAAAAGCCTGCATAGAGCTGATTGTGTTTTAATAGAATATGAAATTTAACTCAACCTGTGTTAAATTGATTTGTTATTATGTTACAAAAACACTGACGGATTTTCCTTTCCGAGTAAAAACACAGATTCTGATCCGGAAACACAACAGGTCATGTTGAAAAAGGAGAAAAGATAAGGGGGAACTATTTTATCATTGGTTAAGATTGACATGTTAAATACACAAACACACAGACAAGCAACCTCTTTGTCACACTTCCTTATCATTCCTTATTATAACTTTAATTAAATTTATTTAAAATCTTTTCTTAATCGTTGTAATAAATAATCATAGACAGGAATCAGGCGTAACTTTGTTTTCTCCTTCCTGTTGCGAGTCTCATGTATTTCACTCAGTATGACGCTGAAGTTTACTCATCGTAAATAAATCATAATTTGGTTGTTGATGTTCTGAGGGAAAATTTCTTATTTCAGATCATTTAATCTTGACTCCTTTCTTTTGTTTTGTTCTCATTTCTTTTCGTGCAGGACCCTCAGGAGTCGGCCTGAACGAGCTGAAGAGGAAATTGTTGATTTCAGACCCGCAGCACTTCAGTGTGACCATCCCACGTGAGTTCATAATGTTCACCTCACACAGCTGTTTGACCTTTTGACCTCCATAAGAGATCCTGATTATTCTTGGAAAAACTACATTTGATATTTGGGGTCATGAATAATCACAAAAACTAACCTGTCTGAATTTTATCAAATCGACAGTCGAGACAGTGTTATATAAAATTTTCAAATTTTATTGTTGTTCTATGCTCAAATGTTAGGTTTTACATTCACATACATATTCAGATATATAAAAAAGAAACTTGAGATATGTACTGAAGACGCCATGCTGGTATTAATTATTATTTGTTCCTCTCTGCATCAGCTAGAAGCAGCATTAATCTCTCTCAGTCTGTGTCCTCGAAAGCCTTAAAAAATGTGCAGCATCCACCCTGCTCCCATTCCTCCCCCATGCTTTTTTTTTCTGTCTTCATTTGTTTGTTTAAGGACTGACTCTGTGTTTTATACATCATCCCCACAATAGTCTTTTACCAGACCAGGGTTTTATATCTGCTATTCACTGGCGAACTTTTTAAGTGCATGCAGACACCTTTTGGCCGTCTCCACTTTGTGTATTTGCGCCAGTTTCTGAGGGAGCCAGCTGGACCTGAAGTCACCAGAGTATTGCAGCAGCACGTATAGTTATTTTGTTCTCGCTATAAAAAGACTCAACATGATCGCACGGTAAACCTACAACACTCAAAACAAGTTTGGCAGACGGATGGAAACATATTAGCATGCAGTTATAGAGCTTAAACTTGTACACATGTACACATGATTAAGGGGGGGATACAACAGGAAGTGTGAAAACTTTAAAATTTAGAAACAAGAACATGCTTCCCAAGAGACAAGACAGAAATGTCTGATGTTTCAAAACATTACTCTGCAGCTATAGAGATAGGGATCCTCATGTTTTATGACATTTTAACCTCTACGGTTGGGTTTACCTCAGGCCTTTAGATATTTTGTGACTCAAAGTGATGATCGAGACGATCTGTATCTTGCATATTAGAACCTCTATGACAGCTGTTGAGATGAGAGGATTTACAGACAGAGTTTCTCCCAGGAGCTTCAAAAACAAAATGTTAGAAATAGGGATGCTTGATAATATCAGGCCTCAGATATTATCAGCTGATATTGGCTTAAAAATATAATATTGGGAATTATTGGTATCAGGTTTTTGATAACTTATGTCTGTTCTTTAGGCTTTAGTATCCCTGAGCCTGCTTGACTGCAGCATGGGACATTAACAGGCATGCACTTAACAACGTATAACTGTTCAGCACTGTTGCCCACATCATTGATGAGAAGAGAAATCACTTTGTGACAATACTGAGATGCTTGTTTTCGTGCAGAAAAATCTACCTCTGACACATGAGGACATAGGGGAAAAGAAACAGGCCAGTCATATGAACCACTCAGCATCAGTCTTCTTGGAGCTTCATTTGTTGCACTTTAAAGAAAAGTTTTTGCACATTTTTATGCCTTTCTTGTCGTTATTTTGCACTATCTTAATATTTTAATGATATAGCGGTGTTTTTTCACCAAAACTTTGGTTGAAATTGTTCTCTTCATTTGCACAGACATTGTGTACATTAGTTAGGCCATGTGGGGCATCACAATAAGATTATGCACAATGTGTTGATGCCATAATAGAAGATATGTAAAGTTGTTGCCTAACAGTTTTGGTGTAAAAGTAAATATCAGGTATTATCAGTACCGGAAAATAAGAGTTGAACGATAACGTAACATTGGATATCAGCAGAAAAGCCGATATTCTAATTAGTTAGAAAGGATTCCTGTGCAGGAAATGTCCACTCTCAAATATCACAAAGTCACATGAACCAAATGTGCAGCAAGTGATCCTACTCTAGATACATGTGTTTCTCATAACAAGAGCAGAGATACACATGTAAAGTGGATAAATGAACAATATTGTTGTTACCTACAGAGTTTTTATTTCATCTTTTTGTTTTTGAAGACAGAACAATCAGTACATAGACAAGAACAAACACATGCATGAAATGTATGAGCCTTGGAGACACAAGTAAAACGCACATCTGTCTGCTTAGTTTTTGTTTTTTTTTAAACCAAATGTGTTTTACTCTTTTTATCCTGTGGGATGACCCACTTAAAACACAAACTTCGAACTCAAACTCATCTTTGTTTATGTAGCACTCTTCATACATTTAATGTTAATTACAGGTTTCACAGCTGATACTAAAGCTGTTTTTATGGCAACAAGTTGATTGTCTTTTCTTGTTTGAATCAAAATATGTCCCAGAACCCCTCAGTGCCAACACACAGAGGAGACACATGCTCTTAAACGCACATGATCATATCACAACCACAGAGCCCCCACTGCTCTCTGAGGTTTAGCAACACGTAGTATACGTGAATGATGTTAAGCAAACTTGTTGTGGTTCAGTCCCTGAATTGTGTGAGAGTTTGTTGTCTAAGACACAAACACAAGCTCACACAGTGTAACAGCAGGGAGTGAACATGCAGAGTGTCTCAGGCAGCATCAGTGCTCCTCTCAAGGCCGGGCGGTTCTTTCTCCTCCTGTGTCATTGTCAGCTTTGCACAGTCTGCTCGACAAGCTCTGACTGATGGAGGAAAGGAAACAGCATTTTTCTACCTCTGAGGACATGCCATTCCACTGCTTCACATGTTGGCACCAAACTACCTGCTCTCCTTTCTTTTCACAGTTTATTTCTCTCTTACTTTCAGTCTTTTTCTGTCTTTCTCCTCCTCTTTTTAAGAACCCAACGACAGCACGCCATAATCCTGTAAACCATTCCAATTCTGCTACAAACAAGCGGCTCTCCAAGTCTGCAAGCTTCTTATAAAGTTTTTTTTTTTTTTTTTTTTTCTCTGAGATGTCCGAGCCAGCATGTGGGGACAAATAAATCTGTTTGATTTATTCCAATGAGCAGAGCAGTGGTGTTGGAAAAAAAAAAAGGTTGTGTTGTCTGGGGCTTGGAGGAAAACTGAGACATGAGTTTGAGGGAATATGTGGAGCTCAGGTATTAATTGCTGTGTTTTGTTTTTTTAAGGTGTGACATAATGGATGTCTGAAACAAAGTCTGGTGCCTCAAATTTATCGGGGATTAAAAACTCATTAGAGGAAAAGTTAACAGGATTTTTCACGCATGGCCAGCGTAGTAAACTACAACACTTTGCAGAAGCTTCAGGAGAAAATCCTTTCTGTGGTGAAAATAGTCACAGTAAAGTCATCTCAGCATGCGGCGATTTCTACTTTATTTCCCATTAGAGGAGCCTTTGTTCCCAAACTGCATGTTGATTGTTCTCAAATGTGACCTGTGATGTTTCTGTTTAATACGGCGCACACAGCCTGAATCTGACCCATATAGGAGATGTATGGCACTGGTCCTGGCTCTCGCTGAGAGGAAAGAGACTCGGAAAGTATCCTGTCTCCTTCTGTTTTATGTTTGATGGCTGCCAACACACACATGGATGTGTTTAACACTTGCTGTTGTTTTCGGTTAAGCCGAATGCGTTACCCCGTTCTGATAATTTGAAAACCGTAGTTTCGCAGACCACCGGCCTGTGGCCCTGGCGGAGATTCGAGTTTTTGTCTCGTCTCTTTTTTCTGTCTTTGCTTGTGGCTGTTAAATATAATCCAGCCGTCTAAGACATGTTGAAGAAGGGGTTAAAGATTTTGATACCAATCCAAGATTACTGATATTTTCCATGATTTGGGGCTGAACGGATGCACATTCTTTTGTTGCTCTGTAATTATTTTCAGTGCCACAAAACACACGCCAAAGTAATGCATGGTGGATGGTGTTGGTCTCACAACCTAGGGACTGCTTGGCACTGTGTCTGACACACTTCTGAACGGGAGGTATAACTATATGTTATCTGATGACAAGGCTGTTTTGGCCTCCTCCTCATGTTTTTCCTACTGGTGTCTGAAGCTGATGACAGAAAGTCGTTGATCTTCCTCGGTGTCTTCCCCACCACAGTTGGATTTACGGCTGTCTTTCCTTCTCAAGCGAGTGACACATCGTATAAATCACACCATTGGTTTTCCATGAACCCTGTAGATCATTCTGGACCGTTTACAGGAAAGAAACTGGTCCACAAACGGGGCACAGCCTTTAAGACATGCTGTCAGGAGAACAACTCAGAGGAGACTGAAGCGGAGCTTGGCAGTTTTGGTTGCAGGTGATAAAAGTTTAATAGTTTGTTTTGGAGCTGGTCAGAGTGTCTGACGGCTGTACGCCTCTCCCCTCTGACCTTTGAAGCTCCCGTAAAGAGTCGGAGCATGAGCCGACCTCTGACCCTCAGAGTCCAGCAGCACTGCCTGCTCGCTGTCCCTCCGCGTGCCGCCCCCCGCCCATTTTACAGCCAAGCTTTATGGTTTACGGCCAAGTAAATGTAGAGACTTGATGTTAATGAGAGCTCCAAACTCAATTACCGTTCCGCGGCTAACACTGGCGGCTAACGCTGAGGCTTCTGTTTCTTCAGCCTCTGCAGCCACATTACAAGAGACAAATTTAATAAGACTCAGTAAACCTCTGCTGAATGTCAGTTAAGTGTCTGGGTTTAGTGCAGCAGCCCTACAGGTTGTGTATTTTATGGAGCTATTACACAATAATATATACAAGGGTTGGCATGGCCCTGCGTGCTGTGTTTCAGACTTCCAGCGATGTTAATAAGGGGCTCAGCTCTGATGCTTTCAGCCCAACAGTGAGTCAGACAGTCTGGGTTTGAAGTAATCACTCATTTCTTCTCCTCTCTCTCTCTCTCTCTTTTTCAGACACCAGCCGGGCCAAGAGGAACCAGGAGAGCGACGGCGTGGAGTACCACTTCATCTCCAAACACCTCTTTGAGACAGATATCCACAACAACAAGTAGGCACAACAGGGTCTGATTGAAGTGAAGAAAAGAGAAAAACAGACCTCACTCATTCTTCAGTGATCACATTTTTATTTTTAACAGTAGAGAACCATTCCATGATGTTAGGATTTATGAGGCTGTGCACTGTGAGTGTAAATCAGGTCATACAGCTCATCTGCTTCAGGCTTAGTCACAGACTTAAAACATATTCTTAGCCTCATTGTGTTCATACTGTAAGTGAAGTGTTTACTTTATTTTCATTCAAATGCAAAGATGTTACATATTAGGAAAAATGTAAAAATGTCCAATCTGTGTTGATATGGTATGCAGATATAAAGATTGTCTTGATGACTCAGCTGATCCAGATTAATCTGACAGCTTTTGCACTTTTTCAGAGTTGGTTGTGTGCTTTCTTTCAAATTGGTCTTGTTTGCATTAAAATGTTGTCCCCTGTGATTGTAAGGGCACAATCACACTGGCCATCTATATCCTGCTGTACGGGAGCACAATTGACCCACTGCTGGCCAGTATGGCCCGGGGTCACTCTACTCCAATCGACCAAGTCAAGGTTGACGTCATTACAAAGATGCACACGTATTTGAGAGAGGAAGTGGCCCTAACTACATTCACTTAGACAAGTTAATGTTCTTTAAACACTAGATTAAAACTGTAAGCTGTGCAGAGATGTTTGGTTGTTCTATGGTCGAGTGTCAGAAACAATATGATACAATGGAGTCAACTTCTATTTAGTTCTGAACATCAAAGAGCTGCAGGTGTTTGAAGGTAAATGTGACCATGGTAACCAGTGGCCTAAGCCTGTCACTTATGTTCAGCTGATCAGTTAACAGGGTCTCTCTTTACACTGAAACACCACCAAGTCTGAGCCTGAGTTATTAGGTGTTTCTCTTTATCTGACCACAGTCAACCATGTTTGACCGCGTAAAAGTAACATTAATCACTTATTGTCAAATTCCAGTTTTTACTTGTAGTCATAAGCAATGAGTAGCTTTTGTGATTTTAACCCCTCTTTCTGATACACGCTGGATTTCTCCACTAATAACATATGTCCACTAAATATTTGTCCACTGTTTGATGTCCTCATCCACTCACTGTTGTCTCACAAACCTAAAAGTCACTTACCTTGGTTGAAAGTTGGGTTATTTGGTACTTAAACCCCTCACACCTCTTGACCAACTATTGTGCTTAGCAGCACATCTGTTCCAAAAATGCGTGCGCAGCCCTTCAACTAGTTCAATTTTCAGCCTTAATGACAGCTGTGGGGAGAGTGTTCAATAGTCTAACCTTTGAAGTTAAGCTTTGGAAAAGATTGGAAAACTGTCCCTCCAAAGAAAACAACACTTCCCCTCCATGTCTGAGCCCTTGACCACTAGAGGCAGCGCAGCAGTCCAGCACTCAGCCCATCACAGCTCAGCCTCCTCAGCGCTGTCCTCTCTGCGTCTCTGTAACTGACTGTGAGCTGGTGTTGACAGGGCCGAGCCTTGTGTTGGTAACAGATCTCCAGACAGTGGCCCCGAGGTCTCCTGTCTCTGCTTCCTCCCTTCCTCAGGCGCTCTCTCTGAGTCCAGCCACACAGCGGCCCGCCTTGACATTTGCGGCCAACAAATTGAAAAGCAAGTTGTAATAGTCATAAGAATGATTGATGCCTCTCTGCCGGTCTCACACAAGCTGGAGGGGGACAGAAGACTGCGGGGTGCACATGCAAAACATTTACGCACGCAAACACACACATGTAAAAGGTATGACATAGAGGGACGCCTGTGGTGCTGAGCACATTTAGAGTGTCAGAGCATGCGAGGAGAGGGAGGAGGGGGGGCTTTATATTTAGGCCGTGTTGTGGTGAAGGTCGAGGCATGCGATGTTTTTCAGGGAGTCGGAGGGGTGAGTGGCAGAGCTGTGATGTGGGGTGGATGCGTGGGACACTGAAACGGCTGAAATTGAAATTACAAGGCAGCAAAGTAGACGAGGAGTCAGATGAAGTTGTTTGCGTTATGCCTCGTTGCATGCAGCAACAACAATGCAGACATAAAAGGTCTCGGCATCGGAGCCACAACAACGTGTGTTTAGCTCGAACAACTTTCCCAAGGGAAGCCCTGTTCTGTGTCTAAATGGCAACAATCCATAGTCTGAATATAGCCCGGCTTGTGCTGGCACGCTTTCCTGTAATCTATAGTCCTTCTGGACAAACAGCACAGAATGCTGCAAGGTGAGACTTTTTAAAGACAGGCTACTGTAAGCTCTTAAACAATTTCCCATAACTCAATATGAGCTTTTTTACAGACTTAAGCCTCCCTTCTTTAAAAAAAATGCTGAGTAAAACTTTCTTACATGGGCAATTACCATAAAACTTTATTTTTTTACATGGCATAAGTCACAGTGAGGCAGTCATTCTGCCCGACACTTGTCATGAGCAGACTGAAGCATACCACACAGTCCTATTAGCTCCACATTCTTTCCACGTCGTTACTCCCCTCACTGACTTTTTTTCTCCTTGTTTTCTGCTAAAAATACACCAGTGGCTTTTCTTTTTCATGACAGCTGATTGGTGCGAAAGGGGTAAGATTATCTGGTGGAAACTGTTTATTTGCTTGTGTCTGCTCACGGATTAAAGGAGGAGGGAGGGTTGGCATTCAGAGGCTTTGTGGTCTTTCTGGAACAAACAGGTGTTACTGATTGAATGGGGTAAGCGTAAGAGATTATATAAAAACATGCTCAGCCAGAACGTCTGGTTTTTAAGTTCTTCTGGAGAATGCTATCTTCAGATCTTAAAGGAGTAATCCTCCCGTCTGTGTGGATTTGTTGGATTTTTGTGTTTCATGCTGACACAGTTGAGCAGATAAGTGCAAGAATTCATCTGAAATCCTGATGGTTGTAGGTGTTGCAGCAGAAACTAATCCCTACACAAAAAGTTATTGAAAAAGATTCTTAACAATCAACTCATCTCTTCTTATCTCTTCTCACCTCACCTGCCAGGTTCATTGAATACGGCGAGTACAAAGGGAATTACTACGGGACGAGTCTCGACTCAGTACGCTCCGTCCTCTCCAAGAACAAAGTGTGCCTGTTGGATGTCCAGCCTCATGTAAGTGACACAAACTCAATCTAATCCCTTCACCTCCATCACTCACTGTGGCCCTCATCTGCAACGTTTATGTGGGATATATGAGCCAATCAGGTATTGAGAAATCTGGTGGCTGAAAACAACTGTAATTTAGTTAACATGCTCCTAATTATTAGAAGTTCAGACCACCTTATCCACGGGATTCACAACATGGAGGGACGCAAAAAAACAAAGGAGACTTCTCTCTCGGGCTGGGCAATTAATCAATAGAGATTCCTGATCGTGATAAATTTCAGATCAATTATGATGATCAGCTGTGTGCATATTTAATCAATCAAATATGGTGGAAATCTGTGTGATAAAAGCCAATCATAGTCAACCTTTTCCTGATCCACTTCTGTTTGTAAGTTTCCAGAGAAGTAAACAATATGATCAAAGGAGGAGCTAAACATTGGGTTGAGGGTAGTGATGTCTTTTTGATAATGATAATGTTTACATTTTAAGAAATCTGCATTATTCTCGAGGGGACAATGTGTTTATTTTTGGTCTTGCAAACCTGTGTTTTTTTGCTTTGTTTGCTTTGTTTGTTAATAAAATGTTGAGCTCATCTCTGCTTCCTTTAGTTTTCAGTACAGATGCTTCAAAGCTGTCAGTTTAGAAATAATACAAGAAATCATGATAATAATCAAGATCTGATGATATGAAAAATATATCCTGATCTTCTCTCTGCTGGAGGTTGACACCATAGTAACAGAGGTAGAGAGAAATGAAACTGTGTTGTTTGGCAGCTGGAAAAGTAAAGTTAAAGAGAGTTTGGAAAAAAAAAACACGTCTGCAAAAAATCACTGCAGCTGTCAGCAAAGTGACAAACCAAACTACAGCAGAGTTTAAACATTTAATTTACACATCCTTCATATGTACTTTGATAAATTTGTGCTACCTTACTATGAGAAGCTCCTATAACACTAATTATTTCTGAAAATGTGGAGAGATTGCTGTTAAAATGTTTGTCAGTTCTGGGACCACAAACTGGTTTACCTACAAACTGTTTTTATGAACTTTATTAGAGGTCATTTTTTAGCCTGGCAAAGAAGTGAGTCGCTTGTGTGCATTTGTACACATGTAGGCGGGAGTGCTGCAGTTATTTATAACACCAAACGAGCCAATCAGTCATGATCTCATGTAAATGAATGTCTTTTGTTATCAGAAAGTCCACTTTTTCCTCATACAGTGAACCAGTAATCTTCTTGGTAAATCTTGAGATCAGAGCGGCTTCCTTTAAAAAGTTCAACTAAAAATTTTTTATATAGAAGTCTCCGAATTTTCTCTGCAGACTTTACTTAAGACACAGAAGTTTTTTAATCCCTGCTTACGGCCTCTTTAATCCTTAAACTAAATCAATAAAGGAAACACACCTTTGGTACAAAAAAAAAAGAAATCAGCTGACAGCTTGTACTGCTTTTTCAAGCACTATGTATTTTACAGATATTGACAGAAGAAGTGTGAAATCTCAGAGACATTTTCAGTATCATATCTCATTGAAATATCAAAATATTGAGACATGAACCTATTTTTTGTTAGTCTGAAAATAAACTGCACTCAAATGATCCACTGATTTTCTTTGTTGCACTGCGCCCTCGTCTGACTTGAATACGCAAACTTAGACCTGGCGTGGGATTTGAGCGTTCCCTTCGCCCACACTCAGATTGATACAGATCTGTCCGTGGATATGAGTGTTCACCCATTTTTTGGTCGTGCAGCTTTGATAAATGAGGGCCTGTAAATTCACCCGTTTGCACCACTGCTCCCTCATATCTCAGATCTCCCTCTTCACTGCTTCTTATGAAGGACTTGGCTGCTTGCTGGGTTACTGAAGTGGGTTTTAAAGAGGGCATTTTTGGGAGCAATTATTTCTAATTTCCTCTATTTGAAGATTTCCTCTTTGGCTTCTGTATCTCTGGCCGTGGCGAACTGAAGTTACACAAGTGACCGGCTTGTTGCTAAACCCTTGTGGATTTCTGTAAAGCCAAGGCCGGGAATGTTTCGTCCAGCCTTTGCCCCTCAAGATATCCTGGTTTGTTTTTCGCTCAGTGGATGATGACATCTTGGCATAAATACAGGATTATAAAGATGAGCTCTCAAACCATCCTGAACAGACCTCAGGAGCATGACGGGGTGTTTAAAACTTCACACTTTTTCGGCGTTTGTACCATTTTTAGTCCGCAGTCATTTCTCCACCTGCATGTGATTCCCTCCCCACTCATGGATCAGATCAGTAGCAGTGTCAGAGCGTGTTATTAATCCCATGCTGACTCTCTGAGCGTTGTTGAGTTTCGTCCCAGTGGTTCCTCTCCTGCTCCTCCTTTGGGTTTTTATCCTTCTTCCTATCAGTTGTGGCTTTTCCACCCACTGCCTATTAGCACAGTATGGATCCCTGATCGCGGTGCAGGTCCCAGGGGAGAGCCTGAAGCCTGACGCCACCACTAACCAACCCTGACCTCTCCGTTACCTCTCCAGGGGCAGATTGTAGGTGTTGTTTCTGTGCAATTGTCACCAGAAAAAGGAGATAAGAAGGTTGGCAGGAGGGTGAAATTATCTCCCTCTATCTTTTAGAGAAACCACTTGAGTTAGACCAACACAGGCCTGTCGTTTGTTAGACCCACCCAAACATTAAACCAGTGGGTTCCAACTTGTTTAGGTCGATGACCCCAGAGGAGACTGGTGCCCACATCTATGAAAAGTTACTTGTGATCATATGATCTAGTTATATCATCCAGAAATACATTTTCCTCCTCTTGTCAGGGGATACGTTGGATTTGCGTCCTGTGGCACGCAAAATCTTCCATATCAACCTTCCCAGCGATGTTTTCCAGCTCCTACTGGGGGATCCAAAGGCATTCCTGGACAAAATAAGATATATAATCCCTGTGGGGTGTTTGCGGTCCAGGCAGGGGTGTCTTTCCAACTCAAAATGACTGAAAAACCTCCAAACAGATGAGGCCTTTTACACTCATGGAGCAATGACTTTACTCAGTTTCCAAAACCTATTTCTACAGCCGAGCCGAGCCTCTCAGAGGAGAGAGAATCAAATATTGTCACCAATAAATAAGCAACAACTGGATAAAAGCTCCAGCTTGACTTTTTATAGAAAAAAAGAGTTTACAGCAGGGTTGTTCTCTGTAAGGTGATACTTGAGATGTCAAAATCTGCAGAATGTGAGAGTAATCATGTGAAATACTTTACTCTGTTTTTTTTACATTATGTTTCTATGTTTTTCTGTTCAGACGATAAAACACCTCCGGACGGCAGAGTTCAAACCCTTCGTGGTGTTTGTGAAGCCTCCTGCTCTGGACAGATTGAGGGAGACCAGACACAATGCCAAAGTCATATCAGGCAAAGACGACAAGGGAACTGCCAAGCCCTTCACGGTGAGAAGACGGTGTTTATTTCTTTGGATGAACCAGACTCTTGTTACCATTAAGTGTCATTTACTGAGTCAAACAGCTCGGATGGGTCCAGTCTGGCTTCATTCAGATAATCACAGGGATGCTCACACTCAGTGATATTTATCAATGCCATTCAGATTAGATTAGGTTAGATGACACTTTAATGACCCCTGTGAGGAAATTGGATAAGTCAAGCAGAAAATAACAGGAAAGAGCTAATAGGACGAAGATAAAGAGGTTTTTATAGATATAGCTGAGGAGAGAATGTTCAACAGACACAAATGCTATCTGAAGGTTTGATACATGGGGGAAAGTTTGAGTGTGTAATTCTGACATCAACACTCAGCAAGAGGAGTTTTCAGTGTAGCAGGTGTCAGGGAAACCATGAAGTAAACTCCAGCATGTCAGACTCCACAGAGCTCCATCAGGACACTTCCAATTTTTTTTACATTTTACTTTGTTATTTTTTTGTAATTTTTAAACCCTCCTGCTGTCTTTGGGTCAATTGATTTGCAAGAGTCAATTTGTCATAACTTTGTTTTTTTTGTCATATACTTACTTGAAAATTACATGGATGGTTCCATACTTTGGTATTTGTATGCAAAATTAGTTATGACTATTTTTGTTACATTATATGTGTTTTATAAAAACTCATAGCATCTTGCTGCCATTAAAAAATTTGAAATGATTTCAAACCAATATCCTGCCTACACTTTGACATATACCTGTCCATAATAATACATCAATAAAGCCAAAGTATATCTGGCAATGTCTCACTGATCTACATCTGGACTGTGCAGAGGCTACTTTTATAAAGCTAAAGCTCTGTACTATCTGCAGAAACTCAATTTCCAATATCCAGAATAATAAAAAAAAAAAACACATGGCGCAGAAAAGGAAAAAAATATGCATAAAAATAGTTCAGGATTTAGGATGTGAAATATTTGGTGCCGAAAATGTTATTTGCAGGTTGAAATGGTTGTAAAAGCATCATGAAAAAACACACCTGATAAAACCCAGACCCTGATCCTGCCATAACAACATCCTGACATATTTTGCCCTCTAACAGAGGCCATTTTCTTTGGTCAGAAACAGAGTTTGTTGATGTTTATTCAACACGTAACACTGCTGAAAACTGACCACTTATCATCTGGTATCAAGAGGGTTCTAAGGAAAAGGAGAGCTTTTATTTCATTGGTGTGTCATGATGGTACAAGGAGGTTTGAGCACACTTAGATGATTTTTATAGCAATGAAAGAAAGAAATAGTGAACAGTAAATAGGAGTTTCAGTGGGAGCTGCTGGACCTCAGCCATTTTCATTAAACTAAACATGGCCTTCTTTGAAAAAGTCTGGATAACTTCTTTGGGAAACACTGTTGTTATGTGACATTTTTTAGGTAATGTAAAAATGCCTTCTACCTGTACAAAGATGTCAGTTGACTGCAGCCACAGGGCCCAACTTGTGGTTTGATGACAGTATCTCACAAACAAATAGTTAGTGACATGATGGTTTGTCGATTTTGTTTGCACAGACATTCGGGAAACACATCAACAGTTTTAGTGTTGTATTGTAGAAACACATGGCTTTACACCTACACAGCAGATTAGCAGCAGCAGAAATAACAGAAACACTATCTGGACCCTGTGTGTCCAGTCAGTGTGTGTGTGTGTGTGTGTGAGTGATGAGGTCATCCTTACGCACCTTTATCCTTACCCTACGGGGACGCAGATGAAACCAATTAACAGGGTTTGGTGCTGCTGTGAAGTTGTCGGGTGGAGGAACTTTAGGGGGTGATGTGGGATGATGGTTTTCCCAGCTCCACCAGGCGTGGTGCACACTCGCGTGTCTAGCTCGCCACAGGAGGCGTTCGGGCCAAGATCCCGGTCAGCAGCGCAGCAGATGAGGCCTGATTGGACGTCAGGGGGGTTAGAAACACATGGACTGACTGAGAGACGAGGCCGTCAGTGAGATGAAGACTGACTGATGGGGCAACAGCGCCATGAGCAGGGAAGGGAGGAGTGGGGGGAGGTGATGGGCTGTGAACTAGGGTCTGCAGGTGTGAATCCAACACGGTAGGGTTGATGTATGCTTATTGAAAACATATGCCTAAAAAAATCCAGCTGACAATTCAAATCTCATACAAAGCATGCTATTTCACTTCTTATATTCATAACCTCCTGCTTTCATTCCCTTTTACTGCTCGAAAAAACTCAACCCCAGCGAAAACACGCATTGATATGCTGTTAAAGAAAAACAGTTTAACCTCAGCAACCCTTTTGTCATTCTTCATCAAAGTATGAACAATAACGTCTTTGTCAAATATCAGAATCCTGTAAAGCGTTTGAAAACTTAGATTCATTACAATCATACCGCTAAGTTTGTTTTACAGTTATCTTAACCAACAAAATGTAATTAGTGAAGGAATCGCTCGGATGGTGATCACAACAACTGGGAGGTCCGAGCTGTTTGGGGTCAGTACGTCACATCCGTAGCCCGCACCCTGAATATTCACTCTCCTTTCCACCAGAGGAATCCAGAGTTCAAACATATCAAAAGTGTTGTTTCATCAAATTATTCCAAGTGGTGACATTTCTCCTGTAAAGTCCGTTTTAAGTCTGGTTGTTGTGTCTGTTCTCATAAACAACAAGGGCTTTCAGTCTTTCAGCATTTCCTCCTCTGGCACAGCTGAGTGTGTTTGTTTTCCTTGTCAGCACAGCTCTGCCTGGTGTTTGGTCACCTGAGACTAAAAACTCTCTAACTCCTACAAGGTTTTACCCAAAATGCTCAAATTCCACCCAGATGTAGATGACAAGATGTAGAGGTGATGTGGTGGATGTCTCATGTCTGGTAAGAAGCATTTTGAAGTTAATGATTTTCAAAGAAAAACATTATTATAAAAATAAAGACAAAAAGTGAAGGTTTTCAGCTGTGTTCAGTCTGATATGGACTTTAGCCTCATCTAACTCCAAAACTAGAGATTTTAATCTTTTGAATGAGTTGTCACTGATGAGTTTTGTTTGTTTGGTTAAAAGCTTTAAACAAAATATAGTATGTAGGCCAGAATTAGGTGAGATGTGAGGGGTTGAGATTTTGTAAAACCTTTTGGTGCCTTGAATGCAGTCTAACATTTTGGGTACTTCTCAGGATCGTATCTGGTGAGAGGCTTTTTAGAAGTATGAAGGGACTGGGGACATTTTAAAGAATCATAACTGAAACATGTTGGTTTCACTTTTGGGTGTCCAGATAGAAGACGTCTTAAAAACCCAATAAAAACCTGTCAGTGTGATTTGGCCAGCAGCACTCGCCTTCCCAGGAGTCGTCCTCCCGGCGGTGCTTTTACGTATAAAAAGCTGCGTGCAGCGAGGTCACAGGTGAACGTCTGCTCAGCCTCAGAACATCCTGTAGAAATTTTACTTCACTCTCTATTGTTTGAAGCCTCCATGTAGACACAACTTTAATAAGTCACAGTGAAAAATACTTTTGCCTCAGTCTGCTTCTCATTTTCCAGGAGAAGTCTTTAGAACAATGAGCTTTAGCTGTCAGACGAGGATCATCACTAAAAAGCCCCTGCTGTTATTACGCATTGCTCGTTTGGTAGCTTTAGGAGAAAACTCACCTCTGTAAAAATGTGAGACAAAGAAACACATTTCAGCCTGACTGCACTCTGTGTGGATGTTTCTGAACACTGACAAGACGTAGACCATGTCAGATTGACTGTAAAATGTCTCTAAAAGACAAAATGTTTGGTGAGTTGTGGGCTGTAGAGAGAGAGAGAGAGAGAGAGAGAGAGAGGTCTGCTTTAATGATAAAGCTGGAGAACAGACCTCTCATTGTTCCAGCAGCCGTCTGACTCTGGCCCCATTGTTTGAGCTGGAGATGATTTAGAGCAAATACGGGGCTGAAACTAGAAAAGAAAACGTCTGACGTGAAACAATATTCAGGTTTTAAAGTGGCGTGAAAATTTGCCACTATCCAGAAAAAAGGTTATTTTCTTCAGGACAGGTTTGTTTTATTGAGATCAATAAAGCAGGTTTCCCCGCTGAGGGAGTCGTGTGTGTGGTGGTTTTATGCCTGAAGATGATACCAGAGTCTAAGGTTTGTGCCACTAAAGTGTTGAAAAGGTTTATAGCCCCATAAAGAGTATTTTTCTTTCTAGACACTTTACAGTAAAAGTGAAGCTGTAAAGTCACAGGTATAATAATAAAAACAAAAGTGTAAAAACATAACAGCCGTAATACAGAGAAACATAGATGTTTGAACTCTGTTTAACCCTTTAAACTCTGCATCATGAACTCATCTCCTAAACTGTTTCTTGCAACTGAGAAAATTTACATTTTTCACTTTTGGATCTTAAAAAGGTTCTGAGCAGAGTTTTAAATGCAAAAACAAGAAATGGGTCTGAGACAAAAAAATGAGTTAGCAATTTAGTGCAAACAACAGATCAAGTTAAATAGTCTGTTCATCATTTTCTGTCAGGTATTCACATTGTCATGACCTCCTGATGGAAAAGGCTAAGAAGTTTTCTCTCTTTGAATGTGTTTGGGTTGTTTAGCTGCATGAGTAAGGCCTCTCACAGATCGCCATCACTGCTGAGGTTGGACGCAGTAAGACAGTCATTTTAAATTTCTGCAAAGAAATGAGGGTCATGGGACAAAAAATTAAGTGGTAGACCCCAAAAATTTCACCAGTGCTGAGCCAATGGATCTGATTGGCTTTCTGTCAAGACATCGGATGATCTTCCTCCCAAATGTAGCCCAATAAGATCCAACAGTAAATAGTGTAAATTTGTGTAATTTTTCTCCTTGTCTGAAAATTTTGACAGCTCTCTATCATAAATCTCAGTCTCCTCTTTGTGCAGAGTGACAGCTGCAGCTCTTACATTACAAAACTACATTTTGTCGTTGCTCGAAAAAACAAGAAGCTTCAGCCAATTATGTCTGAATAAAGCAACCCATGTATGGCAAGGACTAAGGGATCTGAGTCAGGTCTGGCACTTCAGAAGTGGCGTCTGCTCAACATGCCCTTGAAGAAGAGTGACGAAATCTGTACCAGTGGATGCCAAAGAGTTTCCTACTCCTATGAGCTTACAGTTTCCTCTTTTTGCCTTCATTTTATCCACCTCTCTTCCCTTTTTCATCTGCTTTTTCCGATTATTTTTCTTCTTTTGCTTTTTAAGTTTTCCTTTATCTCTCCTCCCTGCTCTCCAGTGAGTGGCATCCTGCTGCGATAAATGTTTTTCAAAAGGACAAACTAGAGGCAGACATGGAGACTCGTGGCAGACATGGAAACACCACACACTCACAAACACACACTCACAAACGCACACAAGTCTCTGAGGATCATGTAGCAGCCAGGACAGGTCAGAGGGGTTATGGTGGACACAGTGGTCATCTGTAAGTCCTGATCCAAGAGTGGAAATCCTGCAGGGGCTTCAGGCCAGATGACAGAATATAGTCCCTCTGTGAAACAGTTTTCTCCACAGGCCAACAAACCTCCTGCCCTCCCTGAACCGTCTCCTTGGCTCAGCGTGTCCTCTGATAAAACCATCACACCTCCCTCACCGAAGACAATAAAGCTTCAGATAAAGTGGGTTCGCTTTTTGTAACGTGCCAGACAGCTAGTCGAATAAAGGAAAAGGAAAGGCAGACAGGGCTTTTGCCGAGTGTAGCAGCGAGTTAGTGTTTAAATTTAGCTGTGCAGCTAATCCATTATGAAGCGGAAAACCACCAGAAACATTCTGAAGTAACTCCTGGCTCGAAGAAACGTCTCTAAAAATTGAGCCGTTTAGGAGTTTTCAGCTTTAACGATGCAGTGTTTATGTGCGTACACATGGTATACACACACTCTGTGGTATCATGCATCCATACAAGTGTGTGTTTGGTTTGCTGCGCCTGAATGTGCATCTGTGTGTATTTATAATTGTGTTTGGCAAAGGGGCTCAATATAAAAAGCATATCTGAGCAGAGATCTGAAGTGGAGTGTTCTGAGTGAAAACATGAATGTGTGCAGCTTCTTCAGCCCGGCTGGTGCACTGAGGTCAGGATCAGCCGGGGCCCACACAGCTGGAAGCAGCTCCCCTCAGAGGGACCACCGCAGAGAGATACCTGGGCTCTCTCAGAATACTCTCTCTATGAATACAGCCGCCCCAGATAGGCAGTGTTTACCCCAAACCTGATAAAAATATGATATTTGGCTTCTCCTCACAGTTACGATGTGGTTTTCTTCAAACCTCATATGCAAAACTGATGTGGAAAAGACCTCATACCCTTAAATGACCCCTGGCCAAGGCCCTATTTCAGTTAGTGCATCAATGCATTAGTTATCAAAAAGTGGTCAATGCTTCTCATTTCTGGTAGGGCCAAGTTAAAGCATCATAAATATTTCCTCTTACCACTGAAGGCACTAGAGTTGCAGATGAAGTCTATGCCTGCAAGATTTTTAGACAATAAGTCGACACACCTGTTGAGTTTCCTTGGCAAACTTTCTTCAGGGAGGTTTTTTTTTTTTCTTTTTTTTTTTTTTTTTTAGCTTGAAACCAACTAGATGTATTTTGAATGGGGAAAACTTTGCAGGTGTGTACCTTGAGATCATCACTACTTTGTGACTCTACTCTTCTTCTGAAGAGCTTGTGTTGCCTCCTTCTTCACATTTAGGCTGTTTGACTTCCTAGTCAAAGCCTACCACACAAACTGTTTAGTATACATGCAAGAGAAACCAGATTATTGTTGATCTTGTTCAGAAAAGTTTGACTTAGTTTGACTAACATGTACATGTACTCTAAAGGTCTGGGTTTAGTGGGACTTGTACAATGAGTTGATGGTTTTAACGTCATATAAACACACTGATTGTCTTGTCCCAGTTGTTCTTTCTCTTCTTTATGATTTTTGTTTTTTATCAAAGCCCCGTTTCTACCAAGTGGTTCATTTGGGTTAGTCTCCCATGGCGGCACACAACCTTCTCTGAAACAAAGCTTGATTACACTTTGTTACAAAGAGCCACATGCCAATCAGATCACATGCCAATGGTTCTCTTCAAGCTATTCGCAAGAGTTTGACATTCAATTATGAAAAGCAGGTTTCTAAAAGCGTGTTTATTGTTATCTGAAATAATTGTTCCAGTTTGAGTGGTGTGAGTTATGGACACATCTGCCATCAACTAGCTTGTCTCTTAGATAAAGTGTGTGAATACTCTTTCAAGTTTGGTTCCAATGTTTCTAGAGTCGTCTAAGGGGTCTTTTGTCATCAGAGCTTTGGAGTTTCATGGCAGAGAAAAGAGGCTTTCTTATTGTTTTCCTCATACACTGATGAGATCTCCTGGAAAACTGATTTCAAAGTGAATGCTGCAGCCTCACAGCTCCCTGCTGAATGCTGTGACTCTTAATCTAATAAAAGGACAAACTCAAAGTTTAAAACCCTTTTCTTTTGTTCTATCCAGAGGTAGACTAAGTAAACTTTGTCATGTATGTTAGAGCTCTGCTGCAGAGATCTGAATTGTGGCCTAAACTTTCTTTTGACAGAGTATTTAGCAGAGTGAATTGACCTAAACAACACATATATTTGTTTATACAGTTTCTCTAAGCTATTTGGCATTTTAGCACCACTCTTTGATTAATTTGAATGAATACAAATAAGATTCATGGTTGAAAAAAAGCACTGATTTGTGATCAGCCTGAACCCCTACTGCCCAAACCCTGAAATGTTTTTAATGTATGTTTTTTGGGGGGAAGTTTAGTCGTTAATTCTGAGTAAGAAGAGTAAAAATCGCGATTTGAGTTCAAGCCTTGGCGCTCACAGTACTCCTCTTTTGCACTCTTATTTATTTAGATTTTTTTCCTCCAGAAGCTCAGAGAATTGTCTGCAGACCTCAGTCGCCACCGTGTCCATATTTGCCTCTTCAGTATTATGTCCAGCAGACTGAGCTGGCCGAGCAGCACGTTCACATGGTCCCATTTCGGATTTTGAAACAGGAAGGCCACAAGCTGTCATTTCCCATCACACATATAAAATCCAAACCAACAATAATGTATGTTTTACATATCTCTATTTTGGAAAGTCTGCTTGTGTTTTGTCCTCTGCTTATTTTGAGGGTATTCCATTTTCTTTGTGAATTGAAGAAGCGTGTGTGTTTTTTGGAGGAAATGATGAAAATTCCTTGAGGTCAGGTTGTTGCATGAGGAGGTTTTAGTGTGTGGTTTGTGCCAGGGTTCATGTGTTTGCACTGTGTTATAACAACCTCTGTGTTTTTGGGTGCTCAAGGCCGCTAAACCTGTGTTTACTGTATATGACTGTATGCACTCTTGTTTACTGAGAGGGTGTTTTTTCTTAGTAGCAAACAGGGAGATGAACTGTTTGATCCTTGATTGCTGCATCTTTCTTTTTGTGATTTTAAACCCTGTCCTCTTCTTTTTTCCTGTTTTCATGCCCCCTGCAGGAGGAGGACTTTCAGGAGATGGTGAGAACTGCCCAGACGATGGAGACTCAGTACGGCCATCTGTTTGAGAAAGTCATAGTCAATGATGATCTCTCGGCTGCCTTCGGCGAGCTGCGGCTGGCACTGAAGAAAGTAGAGATGGAGACGCACTGGGTTCCAGTCAGCTGGACTCACTCCTGAGACTGTAAGAGGAGAAAAGGGAGGGGATTTTACAAAATATGCAGGTTTTTATCTTTTTATGTCTGCTGTGGCTGGTGTTTGGGGGATAACGGGAATAAAACAAGAAAGCGCCAGATGGCTCTACTGCCATACCTGAGCTGCACAGGGCTAAGAAATAAGCCTTTGACTGGGATCAGGTTGGATTTAGACTTCAGCTGTGGTCTGGGTATGGATCTCCAGGTCTGACCAGATCTGACACGGTTGAGGCTAAGGGCGCCTGTGCAGAATATGAGCTTTGGACATTGATCCGGGGCTCAGACTGGGTCACATGGCCACAAGTCGGGCTCTTTCGGTCCAAACCAGAATGTGGAACGAGCCTGGACCATCACAGCAGCAGGCGGTCCTGCCAGCACATCAGCGGCCGTGCCAGCCAGGACTCCGTCTTTAGTGTGTTTATTACATTAGACCATTAGAAACCAAAGGGATCTCCATATTTCTTCATGTTGGACAACTTACATGCACGTCTGTAAAAGAACAGAACCTCAGAGGGGAAAAGGAAAGAAAACATATCTGCCTTCTTTCTGTCTTACTGTATTTCTGTGCTTCAATAATTCTTCCATGACTGTTACTCCAAACAAAACGTGGTCAGGTACACTCTGAAAAAAAGGGCAGCAAGTGTAATTTAAAGTAAGAGAAATTAATATATTTTCTAATATCCTCCTCTTGTGTTTTCTGCAAACCTTTGTAAACATTTCTTGACTTTAAGAGCTACCTGATCTCAGTCTCTGCCTGATACTGGCAAAGTTTTTTATTTCTACACTGGAGGCGTCTCATCTTTCACTTAACTGTTTAGATTTAATCTCCCAAGTCTAGTTTTTCCCTTAAAAGCACATTTATGTAGGTGTTATATATTCCATTTAGGAGCCTTTTTAAAAAGCCACTCTGCATATGAGGGTGCCCAGCATAACAGCATTTCCATTTAAAGTCCAAGAAGTGGACGCTTTTGGCTGTCTACTTTAAGAAAATGTTCACAATTGTGTTTTATTAGGGTGGAGTCTTTATTTTTACTCAAATAAAAAACGGCTTCAGCAGGTCCACAACTCACGTCCAGGTTTTAAACTCAGAGAAATGCAAAGAAGCAGCTTCTGACTTTATGAGCATCACCAGTTTATTGCTAATTTCAGTCTCTTATTTCTTTCTCAGCCGCTGTAACAAGGATAGTTAACTTTCACTTTTTTGATAAACTTTTTTTAAGCAGTTAGCATTTCGTCCTCACTGTGCTGTAATCCTGCTTTAAATAGGTATGCCTCTTTAAAACAAATAAGCTTAAAATCAGCCTTTTGGGGCTCGGTTGGGGCTGTGAGCTGAGCTGCGAAGGTGTTGTGTCTCTTTGCATAAAGGAACTCCTTTGGTGACTTTTGGATTTTGCAAAAATTAAAGCCGTTTGTAATTAAAATCAGTGTTTTTCAAATTCTACTTCGGGGCCTCAGGCTGAACTGCTACCAACGTGAAGTAACTGACCAACCAAACCCCACATTTTATGAGTTCACATTGTTTTAAAGCAAAGAAATTTAGCATAAAGCCTTTAAAAAAAAGCTGACAAAACAGTAAATACTCACAGAAGAGGCTGATCAAAAAGTATCTTATAGCAGTGTTTAAAATTAAAAAGGGAAAGATAAACACATTTATGTCTCCAAACTATGTCTCAGCGTAAGACATCTCTGTTTGAGACTAAAAGTACACATTCAACCAATTGAAATTTTGATTTTAGGATCTTTCGTTTTTCGTCTCTGACTACTTGTTAGTTGTTGTTCATTATTGTAAGCTAAAGGGCCTATTTCTGCAAATAGTGTGTTATGTAAAGATGAAAAGAACAACCTCGGCTTTAGAGCAGTTCTCTGTGGCACGTACAGTCTACTATCGCTGATGGAGGTGCTCCATTAAATCTGTTTTGGAATCTGCATTTACTGCTTCTTCTTGGTCTAGTTTTACCAGAAAAATCATGCAGAAAGGGTTGATTGAGCAGCAGCTCTAAACAAATCAAGTTAATTTTAGGCCTACAACTTTGGAAAGATGTGATATCAGAGGTCATGCCTTTAACTCCTCTGTGTTGGAGATGAGACATCCACAAGCACTGTTGAGCTCCAAAAGGTGAACTTTGGTTTTGTGAGGCCCTTAATTTTGCTGGTACCACTGTTTTCTTTTCTCTTCTTTCAGTGTATTAACTCAGCTAAGCTAATAACCGTCTTGCTGTGGATGTAAAATCACTCTTGGTTTTTTTTCACCATGTCATTTTAAAACTTTTGGAAAACCTTTTTAAATTCTTAACTGACCACAAATTGTATGATTACTCTTTTAGTTGTTTTTATTCTCAAGCTTTAACGGCTCTCAGGTTGAATTGCCCATTTTCCCTCATGTCTCTTTAATTTTAGTTCTAAATGATGTTTCTATATTTGATTTCTGTACGTATTAAAAAGGATAGAATTAGTTTTATTTAGGTGAGTAACTATTAAACACACTCAAAGGGACTTCAGCATCATGCACCTCTGGACTTTGTCCCTCTGTTGTTTTTAATTTTAGTACCAGATTACAGCAAGTAATCTTACAGGTTACAAAAGACCTTTTTTAAATGTTATTTAACTCCTCCCCTCTTTATTTCCCAAGTCTCTGCCATGTGTGTAATCGACTGGAATCAGATTTGTACAGTCTTCAGAAAATATTTTTAATTTTTGCTGTAAATGAAATGCTGTTGAAGGGCATGTTGTATGAATTCACATTATTCTTGATTACTACTACATTTTATATTAAAGACAGTCAAACTAACTGTGTTAATGTACTCCATGTCTCTAAAGATGGTTATAGCCGTGATGTGTGAGGTGGAACGGTATGAGGAAAATATTTCAGGGTTTCTGGGATTCATGCCCTCGAGTGCCATTTACATTTATCTATGTTCTGATTTTAGGAAAAACACTCCAGCAACATCTTTCAGCTGCCCCACAGAAGTTCACTTCAGAGTGCACAGTTGTGCAAACAGAGCCAACACCTTTCATGTAGTAAAGACGAGGCTGGAGAGTAATAAAAGTCAGTCATCGGCTGTTTTTCTCATTTTTAGTGCCACAGCTAAATATTTTTTCAACAATATTAGAGCACCTTCTTTGCTCTGTCATCAGCTTTAAGGTTTTTGAAATTATTGTTTGACTAATTATCCCTATGGATCAGGTGGTCTGTTTTATGCGTCTGTCTCACTGAGAGGTCTGAAAATAAACTTTGAAACCTCAATTCTTGAGAGAAATTAAAACTAATAATACATTAACAGTTTCCAAGATGCTACATTCAGATTTTATTTAAAGAAATCCATGAAAATAAGCAAAATACAATGAAATTAAATTTATTTGTTCTTTGTGAATTCAAGGAGTTCATGTTGATACATTGACAGTTTCAGTCAATTTTATTAAACAACAGAACAAAAAGACTCAACCAGTTCACAGAATTTAAGATCATTTACAAAATTTTTTGAAGCAATGGGAATGAAAACGCATACTATTTGTGTTTGGATGGATCAAACTTATGAAAAATTGTATTGCCTCAAATAAACCCAATGTCTCTGTCTGTTCTGTTAACACAGCTTCTTTTACAGATGCACTGAAACATGCTGCCACAGAGACTTATGCAACAATGACAGTTCTCCCATTTATGCTTTTATGGAAAAATGGATGTGCAGACATTTTCTCTGTTCTCATCTTGAAAATTAGTCCTCTCCCTCAGCTTTGAAAAGTGATGCCAACTTGATTCAAATAAGAGAAGCTGTTATGTTATTGAAGCAGGACTTTATCCTGTCAGTCTGCAGTCGAGTATCTACTGATTTCTTTCTTTTTTTTTAATTAAAGAGTTGTACATGTGTTGGAGAGACCACTAAAAATATCACATATTAACTTTTTTTACTCTTGTAAAGTGAAGCCAAAATTAATGTCTACTTCCCCTGGCTGAATGCAGTGTGGGTCAGTCTGAAGAGGGGCTGAATCATGTACCTCCACCATCTGATTTCTGCTGCCTCCAAAAGCATTTGTGTTGAGATGCTGGCTTCACTTTTGTGCAACTAGATGCTGAGGGGAGACATCATCCATCTTCATGAACAGTTCATAATTTATTCAACAAGTGCACGTCAATTCATCATATTCATAATCAAGGGGGGGGGGGCATAAACAGAGTGATAGCAGGATGTAGAGGAAGTGGAGATATGTGCACATTCATTCGTCCATTTACAGATTGATTGAATGCAAAGCAAATTGCAAGGGTTGCCTTGTTTACTGGCGCATTGTGAACATTACACTTTAGCTCTCATGGGCTGCATCATCTTGAGCAATCTCCTCTCCATCTGACAGGAAAAATTCAACCCCTGGGGAATGTTTAATGTAGAGCCCCATCAGCAGCTCAGATACTCCCAACACTGAAACATAGTTTTTCACTGAGTTTGTGAAAGTAGGTGGATGGTTTGTGAATGTGCTTCACGTTGTCGCCTGGCCAACCGGATATAGTATAAGCACCTTGACGACATGCGGAAGGATTGTTGGATGAAGACTGAAGAAAAGAATCTGAATCCAGAGACTAAAACCAGTAGAGCAGTGCAGCCCAATTAAACCCCAGCGTCCTGCAACAGCCGTGTGCCAAATTACTAACTCAGATGTCACCGGACCTTTGAAAACAGAGACCCTGTGAACCAAGGGAGACAGTGGGGGTGGTAGACATGGACTCTGGAGAAGTCAAGCCTCCAACTAGAAACCCACTGGAGGATTGTACACGCCTTCACTTGATGGAAATCCAAAAAACATCCCCCATAGGTCCACGTCAGGTCACAGAACCCTCACTTTGACCCTGTTTCTAACTGCTAGCTTTGATAGCTGCTCAGAGACGAGTTTGTTGGGGGGTGAGGTGAACAAGGATGCAGTGAGGTGGAGGAGGTAACGGCACTCACTCAGGCTGAAGGGAGGAACCAGATATTCAGTCTCTATCTCTCTCTTTGTGTTTTTCACCCACTTTGTCTTTCTCTTAAATTCAGACGGCAGAGATGTTCAGGGACACAGGACTCTCTCATCATGCCTTCAGATGTGTACAGTTAAAACCCTCGACAGATTAAAAAAGTCCAGCAGTAGGTGGGTATAAATTTAATCCATTTCTTATAATGCTAGTTTGTAGCACAATCATAAAGGCTAACAAAACTGTCGAAAGCCATTTTGCTTTCCTTTTAAAGGCTCTGTTGGGTCTTGACTGACTGGTAAAGAGAGGGAGAAATGTTTAAGTCAAGTGAATCCAGTAATCTTGGTTCTCATCAAGGTCGCAGCCACTAGTTTGTGCCACAGCAAATTCAGGGCAGGTAAGTAAGAAAGATTTTTTATCAGCCAAATAGTTTAGCATTTCTCTTATACAACCAATATATTAGACATTAGACCAATGTTCAAGAAGCCAATGCTTGAGTGGCCCATGCCCAAGTGGCCAATGTCCAAGGGGCTGTTGTCAGGCATGGTCTTTGTATGTTTTATCCAAAATAAGCTCTTAAACTGCCCACCTTAAAAAAAATTTGGTAACATTAATGTCAGAGAAGGGCTGCACGGTGGTGCAGCGGGTAGCGCTCCAGCCTCACAGCAAGAAGGTCGCTGGTTAGATTCCCCGTTCGGGCATGGTTGGCCTTTCTGTGTGGAGTTTGCATGTACTCCCCGTGCATGCGTGGGTTCTCTCCGGGTACTCCGGCTTCCTCCCACAGAACAAAAACATGCCCACGTTAGGTTAGTTGATTATTCTAAATTGCCCATAGGTGTGAGTGTGTGCGTGAATGGTTGTTTGTCTCTATGTCAGCCCTGCGATTGACTGGCGACCAATCCAGGGTGTACCCCCGCCTCTCGCCCAATGACAGCTATAGGCTCCAGCCACCCGCAACCCTGAATAGCAGGATAGACTGTTGAGAAAATGGATGGTTAATGTCAGAGAGCATGGATCTACAAAGGGGTGATGTGATACTGTTAATGATAGCTTACACACAAGAATTGCATACACATAATAAACAGCAGTCACTCATGAGCAGTTTGCTCTGTCAATACTAGGCTGGTTTCAGGATGAAAGCTTTTACATTAAAAATGTGTTTGTAATTCACATTCAAGTGCAAAACAGTCATGTGCAGAGGGAGACAGAGAGAGGATGTTATCTGAATAAATACTACGTTTACATTATTTCTTTTTTGCCATGTTTGGAATAGTTTTGGCTGTCTTAGGGGTGTTCCGTTTTTTTTTTTTCATCAGAAAACCATCTTATTTTTCAGGCCTGTCACAGATAATAGGGTTAAGACTCAGAAAATTTCATCAGAAGTCCCACCTCCTCTGTCTCCAGCAGTTTAGTTGTGAGTCTTTCTTACTTCACCGTCACACTCATGAGGTCTTTATTCACCTCCTATCTCACTCAGTGTATGTTTATATTTGACTGGGCCTGGTTTAACACGTCAAGCTTTGTTTTAATAGTGCTCTAAACACCAAGATGGGATTAACACTCCCTGGACGTTTTCTCTTCTCTCGCTTTCTGTAATAAACAAAGAGCACCTCATTTTTTCACTTGATGGAGATGCTTTTTTTTTTTTTTTTTTTTTTTGATTTCTTGATATGTACCATTGAACCTGCTCCTCTGGGTGCCCATAGTTTGAGGAACTTTAGGAGTCAGGGTGCTATATCTGATCTGCTTTAACTGAGGATGACAGAAACACGTGTTTTCATATGAGGTTAACATGGGAAACAAAGGGCCAGGAGCTGACCACATATGCTGAGCTACTTAACATGAGGGATGATGTAACACTGAAATGTACTACGTGTGTACATTTAGGTCTGTGATATGATCGAGAAACAGAAAAATGCTGTATGGAAAGTAGACGCAAATAGAGATTCATAAATTTTCATGTAGCTGCATAAAAGTCGGCCTGCAGCCCCTAACTGATTTAAGATAACAAATCCCTCCTTCTCTTTATTCATCTTCCTCCGTCCTCCTGTGAAAAGTGAGCTGCTATGTGAGTAAAGGCCGAGCGATTGCTTCTCCAGCTCAGACATTAACAGTGGCACTCCCCAAATCAAAGACCTGCTCCCCGTTCTGTCCCCGTTCGTTCCAGGGACTGTAAGAGTTTAACAGGGCACATTAAGAATCAGAGGATTTACAGCAAGTCAAGTTTAGCTTTAATGTCAGATCCTGCAGATTAATACGGCCCTGCAGTGAAGCCTCATGAATCACTCTCTTTCTTGCCCATTCCATGTATTTATTTGTAGGTCTATAAATTTGTGCCATTGTTCAGTAGAAGAGAGCTGGATCCAGAGAGGCAGCATGAAAAGTGGACCGAGTGGAAGAATAAAGGAGATTAAGTTGTGGAAAAGTCAGAAAGCCCATCTCCTCTCAGGCTCAGCGACATGTCACAGAGCTTCCCCTCTGATACATTTCACAAACCATTAAAGAAAATCTCTGCGCTGGATGTTACGATACACGCTGCAATCATTTTGATTTACTGTGTTTGGATTACAGCGCCAGAGCCAATATCCTGAATGAGGCTCAATGTGATAAGTCCTGACTTTGAAGCGAGACAAATTGTACGTGAAGAGCATCAGACGTGGGTGAGGAGGAGGGGGAGACGTGAGCTCCTGCTGAGATTTTCATCTTTTTCATAAGTTTTGAAAGAGCCTTCCTTCTCTCTGAGCTCTTCCGTCTTTCTGGCGTTCTGCTTTCCGGCCTTTCATGTGGTGACTCAGTTCATCACCACGGCTTTACCGTAGGAGCCAGCGAGCGATGCCGTTCTGTTTTCCTCATCCCCTGTTAAATGTCCTTGACCATAAGGAGGCTGTTCTGTTGACTAATGGAGCTTTAGGCCAGGAGCTTCTGCCCACCCTGTCTCCTCTGCCTAATTAGCCTCACCATTACCTCATGTCTGTAGGCAAAGGTCTTCAGGGCAAGTTACCTTGAGCTGTTTTTCTCAATTACAGGATTTTAAAACCCAAAGTATTTCGAGGTAGGAGTGAACAGGAGATGCCCTTCATACCTCCTCGGTCTGAAAACACCCTTTCACCTTGATGAAAGCGTGTGGAAATCATAACAACATGCTTGGTCTAATAACCGTAGCGGAGTTGTTCATTAATGCAGGGTGGCTTTTGTATACACTACCTTCCAGGGCTGCGTGGGCCAACCTGATTCTCTGTGTGGATTTGAAAACGAGATGAAGGGGTAAAAGTTCATGTGGAGGGTCGTCAGAGCTGAAAATTCCTCTGACATGTGGAGCTAAAGCAGGGTCCAGGGGCTGAGGTCGCACAAAGGCATCGACTATGTTAGCTCTGTCCACCTGTATTTTCTTAAACTTTCCTTGCATCCTTCCCCTGAGCCTCATCGGCCTCTATGGGAGCAATTTTAATTGCACAGACTCTGAACTGTCATCTTTAAAGTTAGCACTCTGAGGGTCAAGACCGTCTCTGTGTGCTACAAATTAGCCTCAACACTGCCATGATTCCCCCGAGTTAGAGGAAAGTAAGGAAGACAAAACACATCACCTTCTTTCCAAATGTGTCTGTTTTCATTGTATTCTTTAACATCTCTGCTCTGTCCTAACACCTTTCCAGCTGGGACATCATTTGAACAAGATTTTGCAACCATCTGACAAATGGAAAAAGAAAAACAGTGTTTCTGTATCTTCCAAACTATACACCGCTTCAATGGAATGAAGCGTTGCGCCCAGCTGGGGTATGAGAGCCCAGCAGCAGTAGCCATGCTGACCCTGTGTAATGATGCTAAGTGGATTACAAGGAGGCCCTGGTCACTGGTCATTAATATTGAGTCCACTAGAGTTACCTCTGTGTGGCAGCAGCTGGACTGTAGAGACTGAGCCTCAAACCATCAAGATACCCGAGAATCTCACTGCTCTGTGCACAGCCTCTAACAGTGAGCTGAATCCACATGACAGCTCTAATAAAAAGACCTGTGAGGAGCTTCTAACTGGTTGTGAAACAGCCTAAAATTAATGCCAATGTCCCTGGATGAGCTAAAAAAGGAAAAATAATGGATAAACCAGCTCTATTTAGCGTCTTGTAATGCCATAGGGTTAAGTGTCAAAGAAGGCTGATTAAGCTGCCATATATTTACCTTCTACAGAACATATTACGAATAAAGGCTGTGCCTGGCCATTTAA
The DNA here is from genome assembly GCA_008086565.1 of Thalassoma bifasciatum. Taxonomy (NCBI): domain Eukaryota; kingdom Metazoa; phylum Chordata; class Actinopteri; order Labriformes; family Labridae; genus Thalassoma; species Thalassoma bifasciatum. Next base: position 250,819 of record RPOG01000621.1, read on the forward strand.
AGACCAATTTCATATCAAAGATACATTAGTATGTTCAGATGTGTTCACGTTCTGTTTTATTTTAGAATCCTGGTGTTCTTGGATTAGAACCAGTATAACTTGCCTCCCTTGGTGTGCTGCCTGCCTTTTTTTTTCGAACACTTTTTCGACACTGCTGCTGTTTTTCCATTAACTTGGTCAATTTTTAAACCCAGGTTGCCATTGACATCCTGGCATGTTCAAGTGTTCCACTATATGCTTCATACTGGTATTTGTTTGCCTGTTTTGTGACCTTTGCATTGAAACTTGTATTTCAATTTTTGGTTAGACTTTACTGACTTGTTTTGCAGACTGACTTCATGTGGAAGACCACTTGGATTGTTTTAGTTAAGAACTTTGCTCCCCATGTCCCGGACTTTTAATGGCACCAGAATCACAGTTTTGCCCTGTAGTATCTGGGGAAAAAAGTGTTTCGCTTAGACCTATAAGTCGTTTTATCCAATAGATCAGATATTTGTTTCATTCTTTGTTTCCTTTCACAACAATCTCGACTGTCAAACACAACAGGATAAAATGGGCCAAAAAAGTATAGCAATCTGTGTTGCATAGGTTATTTCTCTTTCATAACAATGCATCTCAGCAGTACATTTCTTATACTTTTCTTTTAAGTGGAGCTACATTCGTAAGGAACATGCATCCAAGGGATGAACCGCACAGCAGAGCACAGTCAGCCCTCTACAATAATTTACCAAACACATTTCCTTATTTTTTGTTTTTACCTGTTTATATGCAGCTTTATGATCATGTTGGTTTTAGAGGACATACGTTGTCTAAATTGTTAGATTTCCCAAAGAAACATTAAGACTTAAGTTTGAAGCCCTTTTAGACTGCATAGATGATTTTGGACTATTTAGACCCTGATATTTTCAAGATCCTGCTCTTCACACATTCACTTCACAGCAGTAGGTTTAGAGTTACACACTCACAACATGCAAAAAAATAGCTTTTATGATATGAGCTCAAAACTGTACAATAGTATACTGACAACCAAGGGAAGCAGTAAAGAGCTTGAAAAAAAAGCATTGCACTAAATGCAAGAACTGCCAAGGGCGCTATGCTCACAGGTATCCCATTGTCACTAGCTGGGGATATTAGATGCTCAAAACAAAAGACAGTAGCACGGAATGAGCTGTTTGACATTGGCAGAAAATATTTGGCAAATTTCCCATGGGTCCATCTCACATACTCTGAGCCCCACTGCCCATTCCATAAATACATGTTCCTTACAGATGTGGCTACATTTAAAAGGTAAATAAACAGACTTTGCAGTGGTATAAGATATGTCAATAAGAATCTTTGTTAGAACAAATACATGATCTACCAAACACAAACATTCTTACTTTTTGTGCTAAGTTTAGTAAAACTTGGTGGGTCTGTACTGTACTTTTAAAAGGCTTCACACCGTTAACTGCTTTAAGTAAGCCACGTTCAAAAAGGCGACGTGCTCCTCTGTAACTCTAGAGCTGATGGATTCATATCTCTTCATTATCTCTGGTCCCTGCTGCAGGTATAAGACCTTGTAATGGACGTAGAAACCTCATATTTACTGTCATGTTCTGGGAAACATGGTGACATGTTAGGAGCTCTTGGCATGTCTGTATCAACACAGAGCAGGGCTGATAAGAGTTCAGCCTCAGTCATGACAAACAGATGTTTCACTCCATCTCTTGAAAGCTAAGCACTGGACCTTGAACCTGCAGCGTCCACACACCATGTTTTGACACCCTGTCATACTTTTGTAGATGCCTCTGAGTGAGTTAGAGTGCAGGGTGGCTTCAGTCTGCGCTGTTTATGTTTCTAACAGAGTGCTCGCACTGTCCTGGTGCCCCCCTGCCCTGAAATAGTAAAGCATCATGACTTTCTTCTTTGCAGTGAGAATAACAGGACAAAGTGGGAGTTAGGAATGGGTCACGTCCCTTTATGAGGTGACGCAATTTCCAATAAAGAGGCATAGGTCCAGTGAGGATTCCAGTGTAATATGTGCTGTGCAGACAGGAAACTACTACTAGGACCTGTCAGGGGCAAACTTGGTGGATAGAGGGCAGACCTGTGAACAGTTCTATTCCACACAACACTTAGGTTGGGACTCACATGAAAGAAAACATGCGACAAAGTGCTAACACAAACAAATCATAAAAGCTTTCTCTTGTGCCAACTCATAACAGTTAGTTCAACATAAGTGTGACGGCGGCTGGGACCCCGAGGCGTTTTTTAAGAAAAGGTCAGAAAAGAAAATAGCATCAAAAGGACGTATACAACAGTTTAAGACAGAGATGCTCTGGGCATTGCTAATCAGAGTCAGAGAGGCGCTCCTCAGCCAGCCGGAGCCCGTGTGTCATGTGTCGGCAGGTGTTGATGACAGGGAGTGGTGCTGCAGTAGCCTGGGGAGCAGTTGAGGTTTTGGCTGCAGACAACTGCTCCTAATGAGAGATGCTCCACGGGGACTGCTGCTGAACAGCCAGCCAGAGGCTGACAGAACTGAGCGCCATGTTTAACCAAAGCCATCTGAAGAAGGGGGAAATGCCCACAGTTAAAAGTCTGGCTGCCTGGCACTCTGACCAGTCTGCAGACCTCCAGAGAGCCGCCGCCAAACAGCCCGCTCAGCCCTGTCTGTGTCTGTCTGAGCTCCACATGGACTTCAGACTGACTGATTAGTCCTCTGAGTTTAGTTTAGTGTGGAGACACTGGAACAAAAAACTATGACAGCTTTTCTTTGGCTTGTTGAAAACTTGAACAGAAATATGATGCACTATGAGTATATCTGAAGAACACTATGGAGGTGATGGTTGCACCAAAGCTATCCACACTACCCAACTGCATGTTGCACTTTTTATGAGACCCCCCAATGTAGGAGAAGACTTGTAATTATGCTGACAATATTCTAAAAACACAAAAAGAGGATCCCCTACCTGGCCTCTTAAAATACCCAAAGAAACCCAAAAATGATAAAGTAGCTTCACAACCCATGCATCTATTAAAACACTCCTTTCCTGTTTGAAGTCAAAACTTTTCTAAAATGTAAACATAAACAATGTATAGGAGCCCATTTGAATCAGTAAAAAAAAATTCATTCAAAGTTTAAATTTCTCCTTTTATCTATAAAATTCCAACTTTTTATCTCAAAGTTCCTTAACTTTTCCTCAAAATTTCATTTTTTGCCCTTGTAATTTTAACTGTTGTATCAACATTTTGACATTTTTTTCCCTCATAAATTTCACTACATTTTCTTAAACTTTTGACATTATTTTTCAAAAAATTGATCTCATTATATCGCAATTTTGACTTTTTTTTCTCAAAATTTTTCTTTTGAGCTCAAAATTCTGACTTGGCATAGACTAAAAAAAATCTCAACAAAGCCAAGGTTTTATTTATTTATTTATTTATTTATTTTAACTGGTGGAAATGGGGTTCCATCATAATGCTTCATCAGATGCTTATATAAAAAGAGAGCATCTGTAATTCTGTGCAAAAATATAAAACATGCCTCAAAATCAAATCACCTTGGTCTGCAGAACAAGCTGAGAAAAACCTGGACATTTTGCAGCATTTTATAAAATCCCCTCAACATAATTTTACCACCTAAAAGGAGAACGTGTCTGGGCAAAAGAAAACATTTGGCCACCCTATTTTGACACTCCTGCAAAAGACTCTCAGAGCACATTTTATCACTTCTACCTCATCCTTTTCTGCAAATACTGCTGGCTGCAACTTTCCTAAAATATACAAATGAGTGAATAAAGAAAATATTGTTGTTATCTTAAAATCTGCACTTACTTAGGCACAATCTCAAACCAAACAAGGTCTCACACAGTCGAGTTTTATCGGCCTATTTTTGACTCTGGTTAATTACCCAAGAACACCTCAACATTTCATACTTGAATGCTTTTAACCATTTGCTAGAAAATTATATGTTTCCTTGTAAAGCCCTTTCCTTGTGCTGTAACGAGGTCAGGTTGGAGAGAAAGCAAACATGATATTTTAACACACAGTCGAGATCTTTGCTGGACTGAGAGACTATTGATAGCAATCAGTTCTGTACATGGATGGTGCTGAACTTCCTCCATGCTCCATCTGTATGTTTAACACAGCGTGCGGTCAGCTGAGGAACATGAGTGAAAACATGAGTGAAAACATGAGTGAAAACATGAGTCAGACGTGTTAGGGAATCTTGGTTTCATGGAGGCTGCCTAACGTAAACTAATAAACTCCTCACAGAATCTGCATCAGGTTTCTGTTCCACTCTGTAAAACTGTGCACCACACACACACATGCACACACACTCACCTGACTTATAACATTTTGCTTTTGTAACATTGCTTCTCTAATTCATTGATTGATCAGAAACCTAAAATCACAGCAGATAGAGAAGATATTTGGAGACTCCTGAGCTGGAAGGCAGATAGTTTTGCTAACAACCAGCCTAACTTTGTCCAAACGATGACAGCATAGAAAGCCTGACGATGCAGCGTGTCTCTGCCTCCTTCTGTTGGCAGACGTATGCCGGGTGCTGACATCATACAGAGGGGATTAGCTGCTGGAGCTGTGGTGTTGACATCCTGCAACTTTCAGGAACCAAAACACACAGTTGACTTGCAATGTCTCCTTCTTGTTATCATCACACGGCCCATAAAACACAATATTCAGTGTTTCCTATGACAAAGAGAGTACACTGATGTTATATCTCTGCAGAGAGGGGATTAGAGCTACTGCTGAGGAATCACTCTGATTAATACCATCACAGTAATCATTTCCAATTTCTTTTAAGGTGTAATATAAATAATGTAAACTGTAAGACAAAATCTGTTTTCAGAAAGATTTTTTTGTCAAAACCCTGTCCAAGAAGCAAACTGAAAACTGGTGGGAAAAGGCCTTGGATGTTCAGATCTGATTTCATTCTTGTCTTTTTTAATGTTACGGGGGTTTTTTGTTCAGGCTTTTTTAAGCCTTTGTTTGGAGAGGACAGGGCAGAAGGAAACAGGGTAAGAGTGGAGAGTGACATTCAGTGAAACAAACTGCAGGTTGGATTCAAACTCAGGCCAAGGGTTAAACTTTTGGACATTTGATCTTACTGTAATATCCACTCACCAATTAACTTAATATTTAAGATAATTATTTGATAGAACATCTATATGACATGGGACACCACAGAGAGAGGAAAGGGGGCAGATATGGTTCAATTCACTATCATATTTGTGGCAACAAACCAGAGAGAAGACCCAGATACAGATCAACTAAACAGAGAAATTGAAACCAAAACAAAAATTTTGCAAATTCTTACAATAATTAAAACAACAACACTAACAAAAAAAAAAAGAAAGAAAAACAAAGTGCATCAAACACTTGCATGCAAAATAACAAAGCCACGGCAAAATAATGACTTCGAGGATAAAGGAATAAGGCATGATGAGAGAGATGAGATGAACCGATGAGACGGACTGAATCAAAACAGAGACCGACTAGACACTGAGTAAATGTTGACAGATGTAAAATTCTATTTGTCTCATGCAATATGAATGAATGAGTGCAATAAAACAGGAGGCAAAAACAACAAACTAAAACAAGATACACAAAAGACTGAAATGGAAACACAGACATTACGAATACTAGAACTAAACGTGGATCATATGAAAAAAAGAAAAAAAACAGGACACAAAGAATAAAGAACTAAGAGAAATTTGTGAAAGTTGTGTGTTGTCTGAGTTTGGAAAATGTACAAAATAATGTAAGTTGATGCTATATTAGCTAAATCAAACTGTCATTCTGGTTTCACCCTCCTTTCAACCAAGCTCGTAGGTGAGAAACAAACTTTTAGTGTCAGGGTAGTGTTCCACAATCTGGTACACCTCTATTCTGCTTTCCCCCCCTTTTTTCAGTGCAAAATAGTGATATAAAAACTAGCTATTTGTTAATGAAACTGCAAATCATGGTGTTGGTAACTCCTTGTAGCACTAGAAGACTGTCTCAAAAAATTATTTGATACCCATCTGTTCTCATAGATGAAGCTCCGTTTATGACCTATACTACAGGCTGCTAGTCCAGGAATATAGAGTAGTTGTGCCATTTGTGTTTTTGTACAGGCTATAGGCGAATAAAGCCCTCTGTAACTTCTGTTATATCATTTGAACAATTATGTCACAGCAAAGTTTACTTTAACCTGAACGTTGCATTCAGTATTTGTGTCATTTCATTGGCTCAATAGATCCAGGCTTTAGCTAACCCCCATAACCTACAGACATGAGTTTTTATTGTGGTATCACCGTGAATGAGGACATACAGAAAAATTCATGTCTTTAACAAGAATTAAGTTTTTGAAACTTGTTTGGTGTAATCAGAGCCTTTTCTGTGCATGGATTATTCTCTCAACTTTTTACAGTTAATAATAAAAACTATGATGTTTATCTCTGTGCTACAAAATAAAAAGACAGTAAGCTTCAACCATCTCAGCTGGATTTCTCAAAAAGAAAAAAAAGGAGTTCAGCCTGTGTAGAGCGATGGCTGAGGTCGCCGAGCTTTGTGCTTAAAATAAATGAAGTAATCAACAGAGTTGTCTCCAGGCAAAATCCTCTCTAAATTCTATTTGTCTGTTCACAGGCGAGTCTGTTTTTTCTTCTACGTCTTTCAGGAAGATGTCTCATTATTTCCAAGGCATAATATTCTCTTTCTTTTTCTGATTAGTCCGGCGGCGCCAACGCTGGAGCTGCACCAACACAAAGGTCTCAGGCAGCACCTCCTCCCTGATGATGGGAGGACATAAAGCCGGCCTCCTCTTTCAGTAACCTCTCACTACACTTAACAAGTCGCCCTCTCAGTCTGTTCTCACTTCTTTCTTCCCCAAACCTCGTCCACTCAACATCTATCTTCATCAGAGCCTACACTTTTCATCCACGTGTCCCTCCTGACTCCCTTTCCAAAGAACAGAGCTACCACTCTCTCCTCTCCCCTCCACTTTCTTCACTGGCTGTGCCCACTCCCTCTCCTCCTGGTTTCAGCTCCTACCTCAGCTCTGCCTTCATCCTGAGACAGAGCAGCTGAGGAACAAAGAGCCCCTGATGTCTTCCTGGAGAGGTTATAAAGCAAAAGTCAAATTGCGTTAAAGCTTGCCCAAGCATCAGCGGGTGAGACAGTGCCAAACGTGGATGGCCTCTCAGACTGCACTTTCAAAATAATAATTACGCCATAAGAGACGAAGCAGGGCAGACAGGAGAGCAGGGAGGTGAAGAGAGGAGGGAAAAAAAGAGAAGGAAGACCTGTGTTTTTATTTAAGAGCGCTGAACGTCGAGGAGAGAGTAGAACCAGCTGTTATCTCCGGGCGAGAAGAGGGGGAGTGGTGGCAACGAGATCAGTCGAGCACAACAGATTCTGCCAGCTCAAGGGTACTTTCAAGCCTTTATCTGGTAAACAGGTCAAGGAAGGGCCAACATATCCTTACATGAACCAGACCAACAGCAGCTTCAACACTTCTTAGAGTAATTGTTTGGGTATTATGGTCTTTATTTTGATAGTGGACAGCAGGGTTGACAGGATGGAGGGGAGAAAAAGTAGGATGAGTGTGACAAAAGTCCTTGACTAGAGTTGAACTAGCAAAGATGCCTCATTTTTTAAGGCCTGAAAAATAAGCTTAAACTCTCAGGTCCAAGCATAAGCTCTGCTTCAGATAAATGGTTGTGTTCTGATGTTTTTCCTCAGAAAAAGTGAAGAATGTTCTTTATGAAGATCCAAATTTTATGGTAATAATGGAAGTCAATGTCAGGATTTTTCCCTTGAGTGTTTTTATTTGTATTAAGGCATGAAAAAAGTTTTCCAATTTTTTTTTCAAACATTTGTGTCTGAGCAATCAACATAAAACAGTGCGAACTATATGTAAACATGACTTATTTTTTATTCATTTGACTTCTTTTTTTTTCCTTTGGTAATTTCATGAATAATCTTTTTTTAATGTTTTGCAAAACTTGTGAGGGCAGTAGACTATTCCCAGTGTAGTCACTAAAACGTCAATATGTGGCACAAATATGAGTTTGTATTTGTACGACAGCTGCTATCTTCTGCAACGAATGATTCAAACATGTCTGTGACTGAATTTCTGACTTCAACCTTTAAGTGGCCAAGGATCAGAACCAGGAAGTCTAATGGAAAGAAACCACAATTTGCATTGATACTATACCTAGCATTCCTGGGGCTTGCATGCCATGTTTCATGATTGTAGGGTCGGGAGAACTGAGGTGGCTCAAAACAAGGCAAAAACCCTTATCTGCAGATAGTGTATTGATTTCCACTCCAGAATAACCCATGAGCAGCTCTGACAGTCAAGGGAAAAATAAAAAAAGCATGTGAAGCAAACCTACCTCCAGCTCTGATCTGGTCAAGAATGCATTACACGCATATGGTACGTGGCACGTGGTATTTGTACTTTGTTAATACATTTTTTTTTAAAAGTTAACTATGAAATAAATAGAGGTAGTCTCTGTAACATCACCTGTCTGTTTCTGGAACAGAGTTTTGAAGCAAATTGACGTATTGGAAATGAGGTGGGTGACAAGTCTACACACTAACAGTTACATGGCAGAGAGCTGTGCCTCTGATTGGGCGAACTTGTGGTCTTAATGTCTTCTAAACTGCTGAGTTACCTCCTGTGCAGTGCATTCAGATAGCAAAAATAGGCTGTAAACATGTTAATTTCTGCTGTGAGAATGCTACTTATTTGGTGTATATGTAACTTCTGGTACTTCGAGAGCCAGCCTCAAGTGTGCACTTTTTGAAGCTTCCTGGTTTTGCGGTGCTGTGTCTCAAATCCCTTACTTCTGCTCTTACACTTTGGAAAAAATGTGGTGCACTTCAATTTCTCAGCTAGTGCGCTCAAAACGATCAAAGAGTTACATGTGAAAGAAACAAACTGCGTTTTACAGATATGCCAATAAAATTAATGATTTGTCAGATATAGCCGGATATAACTTTTAGTTTCTTCGTGTCCCCATTAATTGTGTTTTACCAATGTCTTCCACACTCACACATACTGTGGTGACACGCTAAGCAAACTTAAAAACAAGCCTCTTAGCTGTAACAAAGCTGGGAATCATCTGCTTGGAAAGGAACTACGCTCACCTCTATATCCACCACTACTATCCCTATGATGGATGAAGGTTTTTTTTTCAGCCAAAAAGCCAGCTTTGTATCAGACTTTCAGCTGGAAAGGTGCCCTCATAGAAGCAATCAGTGAGTCAGACTTTCTTAGACCTTTGTACAATACACACATCTGTAAATCTATAAGGAACAGATTGATCGATGACTTTTGCAAGAGTATGTGAAGCTGCACAGGTTATACTGATCATGAAAACAGTATGGGTGGTTTGTAAAACAGGTGTATGCTATCTATGAGGGAGGGGGAAAGCTGCAAAACCAGGGTTGTGTGTTTTAAATTCAGGCCTGTTTTGTTTGGCTTCTTCCTGAAACTTGCTCACTACAGCTTTAACTGATCTGTAAACTAACCTCTCCTCTGTTTCTCACATCCACAGGGAGGTGAAACAACTTGTGCTAGCAGATTTTATGAAAAGCTCAGAGGTTTTTCACAGATGCAGTGATTTATAAAGAAAGACACTCAGCTGCAAGGTGTTCAAGGTGATGATGAACTGAAACCAGTGCAATTGGAAAATTCTATCACTCAGTGCAGCCAAGCTCATCACAAGATCAGGATAAGAGAACAAACTATCTAAATTCATTTCTATTTCATAGGATGCTCAGCCATACATTTGGATCTTCTCCTCATCAGAGGCTTCCAGCTTTCATCTTAACCCTCTGATGCATGAATTATGAAAGTCAGTGTCAGGAATTTTCCCTTGAGTGTTTTTATTTGTCTTATGGCATGAAAAAAAGTTTTCAATTTTTCCCCCAAATATTTGTTACTGCGCATTCAACATAAAACAGTGTGAACTTAATGTTAATATGACCTATTTTTTTGTTTGACTTCTTTTCTCTTTCTTATTTTTTTGTCGTTTATTTTAGTAATTTCATGAATAACCTTTTTTAATGTTTTGCAAAACATTTTAACTTTATTTCATCCATTTTGACACAAATAATTTATAGTTTACAAGCTTTTTCACCCTCAAATGTTTGTCTATAAGATCTTTAAAACTATATGTATGTGCAGAAAAAAATTGAAAACATTTTTTCAGGCCCTAAGAAGAATAAAAACATCCTGACACAGGCTAATGTGAGTTTCCACCGCATGAATTATTGAATTTAGGAGTTAATAACTTTTAAATAGGTGTCCACTGTAGTGACCACTATGCACCACAGGGTTAAGCTTCTGCACTCTACATGTAAATGAGACTTCTGCAAAGACACTTTAGATAAAAAAGATATTCATATTAATTGTCAACAGTGATTTGATTAGTAATTTGCCCCTACTTTCAGTGTTCGTTGAGCTGTAAAAGTCACATGTGGAGTAAAAAGCACATCGAGGGGTCAGAAGTCTTGTCCTTTAAAAATAAAGTCTATTTTTACCATTCGATTCAAATCGTAGACCACTAAAAAATCATGCATGTGACTTCTTCCCACCAAAGCGGCATACAGACATCTAACACGGTTGTCATGCTTGATATTTTTGTCTATTCCTGCATGAAATGACAAGCTGCAGATTGAAAGAAAACACTGTATCAGCCAGACGGAGGGACTGGGAGTTCTCAAGTTTATGATGATACAATTTTCTCAAAGATATGTTTTGTGGTTACATGTGCTCATTCAGCTTTTCTGGAAACACATAAAAGACGTTGTAAAGTGCTTCGCTGATTTCATGATAGGAGCCAAGTTGCGCTTTGTAGAACAGCAACCAAAATAAACAAAATGTGTTTCAAGTCATGTAGATTTAGGTTTTGTCATTGCTTTCCGCAGAATCCTCATGGTCATAAATCTTGTGTTACTTCTATATTTGACAAGCATCCATCCCCTCCAAAGAAAGCACTGGCACCAAGTGATAGCCACTTGAAATATATACTATACACAGTATTTCTAAGCCACAATTACAGGTTTTTGTCCATATGAAGCTGAAGCGATGAGATTGTTGCGGAGGAATATTCTCAACGGTATCAGGTTTTCTTTGCCGGGACTCATTTAGAATAGACTTAATTGTTTTTCATGTTCCAGCTTTTGGGAACATTCAACAGATCCTGACTGCAAAATATAGCAGTTGTTGCTTTTTATGGTTATTAATAAATATGACATTTCCTTTATTCCAGTGGGTAAAATACCACGATGTTTGGTTAATGTGGAGATATTCTGCAGGCAGCGTGCGTATTAGGAATGACTGTGTCCAGTTTTCTTTGGCACTTCTTTGGTTATTGCTCCTTACAGCTTCAGCACGACCTAATGCATTTTTCCATTGGCCTCTTTGCCTATTTAAACAGTCGGTAAACCCAGCAATTACTTTGAGCAACTGAATGATCTCATCTTTGTCTGTCAGGGATGAAAAGATAACCTTGTTAGCAGTGACCCAGCCTGCACTGCAGGATACCCATAAAGAAAGTTATACTCAAGCTTCTATAGGCCTCTTGTCAATCACAAGTCACCCAAATGTACCCCCATTCGAAAGCACTTGCCTTGTATTCTCAGTGCCTAAAATCACAAAGGATTATGGGAAATGACAGATGGGATTCTAGAGATTTTTACTACCATAAAATGTGGTCACCGCCTCTTGTTACAGTCACTTTTACTTTTACAGTTTTCTATTTTAGAAAATCACATGGACGAGTGCGACGTATCTCACAGGTGCTCATTACGATGGCCGTTCCTCCAGTGTCACCCCTACTCTGCTTTAACCGCACAGCCATGAATCGCGCTGAACTCGATTTGACTCTGAGCCTGTAAAAACTCTCGAAGCTTGTGAATCCATGCTTGAGAGCTCGAGGAAGAAATACAGGAGATACGCTTTCAGACTGCCTTCCTACCAGGAAGAAGAACACTCCTCCTCATCACTCATCTTACTCACGCTCTGCTTTTGTGTATGTGTAATGTTAATGGAGTGTTGTGAAGTTTGCAATCATGATGTCCATGTGCAAAGAGGCCATGCAACAGTTCCTCTCTGCGTGTGTCGTCAGTGGTTTTCCGTGAGCTTCAATCAGAGACTGGACTCTAGAACTGGAGGAGCAACATGGAGAGCAGTTGTGTTTATTATGCTTTAAGTTTTAGTCAAAGAGCTTCTAAAGGCCAGCAGGTGCCTTAGAGCTTCCAGTATATTTATTTTACTTTGCAAAAGACCCAGGATAGGGAAAACGTTTCATTTAATCCCCTTTAACAAACAGCAATTAAGCTCACTAATGAGACCCAGGGTCAGATGTATTAAGACTCCTCTATCCTGATTTTCCTCCCTTTCTTTTTGTTGTAGTCCTCCATCCCTATTTGCTTTGTTTTTTCTCCTTACTGCCTCACAGATGGACACACAGATGCACAAACGTCATCTCTGTCTGAGTTTGCACACCGGTTTGTCTCAGCTCGATTGCCTTCAGCCTCCCAATTTCAATACCTCGTCGCAAATTCTCAATGCTTCTTAATTTAGATAGCTTTTCCCTCATTCCAGATAAAATACCTGGAGGGGGAAACAAACTCATAAATCCACTCATCTAACAACAACGGCATCCAGAGTGATCTCTCTTAATACCAGAGATGAGCTACTACTTCTTCCCCCGGGAATGTCTGGTGATTGATTTACATGCAGGTTCCATCCAACTCACCCAAACGGTTTAGGAGACAAAGTAGTTCCACCTGCTGTACCTCCATGCACGCAGGGCTGAAAGGGATAGGTCTCTGCATCGTGTCAGCGTGCCAAACATGGCCAGAACCAGAAGAAATCAGTGGTTTCACTGGCCATGAGATACCCCTTCTCTCAGTGCGCCCAAAGATATTATAGATGAGCAACTGCCAAACAATAAGGACGCAAATTTGTTCTTCGAGAAAGAAGGGATTTAATCACTTTGAATGAAAACATGCCTGCATCCCATTTATGAATCATGTGTCTGAGAGCATGCTTGAACTTATTCAAGCTGCCTGTGAGGCCTGCAGATAATCTTTCTGTTTCTGTCTAATATCACATCTGAGTGAATGTGGTTGTAGAAGAATAACAGGAGTCCAAAGTAGGATTTTCTTGAGCTTTGCCTCCGTTGAGCTCACTTATCAGTCTCATATGCCACCATGTGCTGTGTGTCCTCATCCAGCTGACTTAACCAAAGACTGATTGTTTCAGTTTGTTGGTGAAAGAAAGAACAGCAGGGCCTTCCCACAGATTCAAGAAGTAACTCTGGTTTTCCATATAAAATGATTTGATTAACCTGTTTTTCTTTATATCATGTACAAGATACCTGCGCTGACATGCTCAAGAACTTTGAACTCAGTGAACTTATTTGCTTTCTTAACCAAGAGTATCCGCCCAAATAGACTGTTTTTACCATCCAGTGTTTGTCTGAATGATGGTGCCAAACCAGAAGTGAGAGAGGAAATAAGCTCTCAAATATGCGGTTTGGTGGACACTCCAAAAGGGAAGCATACAGGGATTGTACTATTATGACAACATTAGACTTCATATTTTGGTGTCATGCAAGTCATAATACTAAATATAGTTAATCAAATTGCATCTTGTGTTTTATGGTTCGATTCCTTTAATTCTGGTTTTCGACAGCTGGTTAAAATAAAGAAGTAAGCTTGCCACCCTACATCACCTCCCTCATTATACAGACAGAAATGCAGCAGCTATGCAGATCTGCATGCAAATGGCAGAGCTCACATACTGTTAAGATATATTTCATTTTCCTTTATTAACTATTTTATTTGGCCATATTTGTATGATATGATGTTGGGGGGCACTTTAATTTTAAGATAATACATATTCAAGGGACACTTTTTTTGAAGAAGTGCCCTCCTCTTCAGTTATAAGCTATGTACATTTCTCTAATTTCTTAGTCATTTAATGAGAATTGGACGCTCAGGATTACGGCATATATTGTTAACCCCCCCCCCCAAAAAAAAAACAAAAAAACAAAAAAAAAAACGCAGACACCACCATTATTACTATTTTAAATTAATTAATAAATATAATGGGTTTTTTTTTTTTTGTTTGTTTGTTTTTTTTTTGGGGGGGGTCTTCATAATTTACGAACTTCGACAGATATTGGAACCAGAACATGTGAAAATGAGGAATCCCTCAATTTCTCATTCAATATATATTTTGACCCACCTCTTCTGCCGTACTGTTTGCTGTTTCATAGCAACCGAAGGGGGCGGTGCGAGCGCAAATGAGGAAGCGTACAGTTTCCATGGACACAAGTGACAAAAGTGGAGTTTGCTGGAAGTTTAGAAGTTGTGAAGAAACTGAAAACACACGGTAGGTCCTTGTTCGTGTGCATTTTTCGTCACAAAAAACACAACATTATCATTTGACGAAGATTGTATTCGTATGGGAGAGTTTGTGAAGAGGTGCGTGCAGTACCAGGGGGCACAAGGGTCAAAATAGGAGGTACAAATGTTCAAAGTTAACAAATTTACGTGGTTGATGCATAGATCTAGTCAAGTGTCGTCCAATTTTCCAAAACGGTTCTTGTTTTTTACACCGCATAGATGTAAATAAGGGTCACACAAAACCTACAAGTTATATCGAGAAAATAAAAATTACTATACATCTTTACACACCGTTTGCTTTTATATGTATTGCACAAGGAATGACCAGTGGTGTTTTTGTGTGAAGCAAGATAACTTTAGAAACTTAAAGTATGAGCAGTGTATTACTTTATGAAGTATATGCAAGGACAAATAAGACTGCAAAACATTTTAAAACGTTAGTTCTCCAAAAGCCTGATGATGTACTACAGTAGAGTAGTTTTTGACTGTTAAAAGTTTGGAAAAAATAAAGTGAAGTAGATGTCATGTGGTAAGTCATACAAGATGGTAGAGTTGACATAAACATTAATGTTGAAATGGGATAAATTACCTAATTGAATGTTTAACTTTATATTTTAGTTAAGACCTAAAGCTTTGAAACATTAATTTGAATTGAAGACAGAATTGACAAAAATTCTACAAAAGCTAAAAAAAAGATTTGCTTATACTTTGAGGGGCCATGATTAATAATTAATTGGATCACGGTTCAGTTTTAGGCTATTTCACTTTCACTTTTATTTTTAACTTCTATTTGCATCCCTCAACCTCTAAACTTATCATCTATCTGGGTGTTCCTTTACGAGGAAGTAACATTTTCTTCCACATACTATGCATCTGTTAATAATCTGAGAAAAATATTTTTCATAGATAAGGTAGGTTTTATTATCTAGATGCGTAATTTGCCATCTGTGGTAAGAATGTTTCAGAATAGTTTGTGATTTATCTTGGTGTGTCTTGATGGAGTTGATCAGTGATTTTTTTTTGTTTCAGCTCACTGCTCAAGTGTCTTGCTTCAACTTTTCTTCACACAGCTCCAAGCTAATCAGTGTAATCTTGTTAACAATGTTTTTTTAGTTTCAGAATATTCCAGTTGGTGCTATGGGGGTGTCACTGACCAGAGCAGCTCAATGGACCACAGCCAGCTCTGGTGCTCACAGACTGGAGTCCACACCAATGAATGAGACCTTCTTGAAAGAAATCCTTCACTTTGTGGAACAGCTCAGTGCCCGACACTCACAGGAGGCAGAGCATGTGTTTGAGGAGCCGCTCCGGTGGACTACCACTTTAGTGGCATCTGATTTCAAAACAGGCTATGACATCAGGTTGGTCTAATCATGAGGCAGGCAGCTGGCTGGCCTGAGCTTTCAGTATTACGTGTCTGTGCAGGATATGCTGTCACCATGGTGTCCAAATGTATTTTACCTTGGCTTTAGTCAAAGGAGTAAGCTATAATTAATTTGTTTTTAAGCTTCAGTTAGACAAGAGTACATTCCATTTCATTTCATCAGGACTTCTGGTTTCTTTTCTTGTATCTTGGACCGTCTCTACATGTTTTTGTTTTTTTATGTCTTAGACTAAAAGGGGACACGACATTGTAAATTTGGATTATCTTTTGAAGATCTTCCCTACTTTGTCTAAACAAAATATTCAAGACGACAAAAAAAGGGAGAGTCACTGAGTCTGCACGCCAGGGTACTCCTTCTGCCAGTTCCGGTAGGTAACAATGTCAAGAGGGGACCTGTTGTTTATGTACGTACCTTCAGCCAGATTGCCAAAATGCTTCATCTGGCAGATGATAAGAAGCTACAGGAGGTTCGAGCATGTCTTGAAGGTAAGTATGATAACCACAAGATGATTTATCTACTCTGCATCATAAGTAGTCAAGATGCCAACATATTTCCAAAACCCACAGACTGAGATTGCCTCTCTATTCCCTACAGCCAGCAATTTGTGCTATCATTTGTAAGCTTCACAGATAGACTAAGATATCACATAAAGCCACTGCCAAACAGTAATAAGCTTAAATGTATTTTCAGAGAGAAAAGCCCATGATGAACAAAAATCTGTTTTTTTTCAATAAAGAGTGTTTTTTTTTTTCAACATGAGTGTAAGCACTCTACATACAAGGCCTCAAAATGAACTCAATGAACAGCAGCTACATCTTAACATCCATCTCCTTTGTTTGACAGAAAATAGAGACCCCATGGGGAAGATTCTTGGTTCCAGCTTTGCAGACATATTGGCGAGAGGGGACAGCCAATCTGATGTTGTGAGCCTTGTAGACAATGTAAAAGAGGAGCACCAAGGCAAGGACTCTGAGATCAAGATAAAACTGTTCCTGTTGTTGCAAAACCTGGATCATCAGCTCCTCAGCAAGTGCCTCCAAGACATATCAGAGTGGGTTCTTCCTCCATCTCCACATTTCTCTATATTCACCCTGATTGTCTGTCTGTCCTCCAGGGCTATCATCTTTCATTAACTAACCAGTTTCACTGTCACATGTGGTTCTTCTGGATTGGAACTGTCAGTGGTTTCTAGGAGAAGAAACCATGAGTGAGTGAAATGATTTGGATGTTTGTCTTGTTTTGTTTTTCTACATTTTCATCACAGTCAAGTCAGCCTCGACCCCACCGCAGTGAAGAATGAAGTGGAGCTGCTGAGACGTCTCTGCACTGACGGGGAAAAGAGGGTGTTGAAGTCAGTTCGATACACATCAGGTTTGAATTATCTCCACATTTCACTTACTTGTAGGGAAGGCAAATACTTATAACATCATGGCTGGATATTCCAAAGCTTAAAAAAAGTCTGCATAAAATTAACAGAAGTCATTGTATTTGTATGAGTCATGTTTAACAAGTCATTAGTAAGGAGATGCATTTTGCTTCATTGTGGTGTATTTCAAATGTTCTAGCAAAGCACCGAACTTTATATGAACGCAACCAAATATTTGCTTCATGATGTGATTTTTATTTCTTAGTTCTTTGCTGCTTGAAGGGCTTTGCCTTATATTTTCCCATTTATTTCCCCCAACAAGGAGCAGCAACACAACATAATTCAAAGTTCTCTCCAGGACTTTAGCAACATCCAGCTTTTATTTGTTTTCTTTTTTTCATTTATTATTAATTTGTCTTAGAATATGAGTTCTCAAATGGCTGTCGTGCTCCCCCATGGAGGCAGGCCCTTGGAGAGATCTGTTACCTCGTCATTGTGCCTTGTGACACTGAGGCCCTTCATGTGACCTGCAGCACTGCTGGAGTCTTTCTCAATGGGGTAAGACCATTAACTAGTCAATGAGGCAAGATAAAGCACTGTCATGCATCAGCCACAACAGGAGTGGAATATTTTATCATTATTCTACACTCTCTCTATGCTCTAAATGTGATGTGTCACAGTTAGAAATAAAAGATGTGTGTTTCATAAAGCAAACATAAACATTTCAGAAATGAATATTTTCCCCAGAGATAAAATAGTTTTTAAAGAAAAAAAGGAAAGTTCATCATAATATCTCACTAAAGCTCATTGTCAGTAATGCATCACAAGTTTAAGTTTAACTTACAAAATTTACTGACTGTTCCTCCTGAACAACTGTCACAACACCAGTCCTTTGTCAAAATCAGAGCACATTGTTAAGACTTAATTATTTGGTCTTTGCTTGATAAAATATCCCAAAATTTTTTATTCCAAAGACACATGAAGTTAATATTTAACTGTCACTGTTGTTTATGTGCCCATGGTTTTCCACATGGTGCAAATCGTTACCCAAGTTCTTGTTTTTACATGTATTAAGTGTGACAAGGACTCAAGGAAATACTTAAAGAAAAAGAGAGGCTTATTTTTATGTTTTTTACTTGTATTGGCCAATACATGGATAGGTTCGCAGATGTCTTTTTCCCAGGCATGATTTACAGACACTACAGTCAACTGCAGACCAGGCCTTGCTCCTCCCCTGCTTGCAAACTGCAGAGCGAAGCAACTTCAAAACTATTTCAAAATATGTTTGATAAAGCTGAACAAAGATTAAGCTGTTCTTACGAGACATTCTCCCTCTCTTTTCCATCTTGTTTTAGTATTAAATATAGTTCAATGAATGTTCCTTAAATTAAAAATTAAGATCCGTGACATTTGTTACCATTGTGTCATTTTTATGATGTAAATTGAAAGAGCAAAAGCAGTATGGTCCCCAAAGATCAGCCAAAGAAAAGTGGCAGCCTGTAATGGCTACATGATCAGCCTGTCATCTGCTAAGGGTGATAAAAAAATTGGTATTAGCATTGGCCCTAAAACATATAAAACTGGTTGATCCTTCCTTTTAAAGACATGGATATCACAAGGATACACAGAGACATAAAGATAACTACCCATGCTAAAAATAGCACTTGAAAATGTTCAGTATTCTGCTTAACACAAGGTTTCCCAAAGCTTCCAAAGTAAGAAGAATACAGTTCATATAGTTCAGAAAAACTTCCAAATGCTGCTTTCTTCCCATATTTTGATCAGAGTTCAGCGTGAGTTCTTCTGACAGCTGAAAGTCTCTCTGTGCATCGTTCCAGCTGGAGGGAGCACCATATTTAAACAAAATACAGTGGTCTACAAGATTACCACTCCCAGTAATAAAACAAAGAGGAAAGTCTTACATTACATACAACATGCTTAAAGACTGGGCATCACCATGACCCAGTGAGGCTGAAAAAGTTAAAGATATCACGTTGCAATACATGATGTTTTCTGATGCTGTTTTAAGGTTTTTAATGTAAGGAAACGCTGTCTCATGAGTGAAACGGGCCTGTCTTTAATTATGATTGAGTAACAGATTTAAACTTGAGCTTAGAGTTTAAAGTTCTCTACTATGTTTATGAATAGATCCCAAACTTATTTCATGTAAACATAAAACATGAGGCTTTGAGTGTATCACTGTTTCTTGTGCAGAGAGCTTCCAAATACTTCCAAAAGGCAGAAGTCTTCATCAAATGTGTTTGCAATCATTTCTGGGAGAGGATTTTTCAGGGTGCAGCACCTCTCACTCTTTCTCTGCCTTCTCTGACAGACTATAGGTTTCCTGCTTCTGTTTCTTCACCTGGAAACGGTCGGATCGAGGTGGAAAAGCTACGTCCTTAAATGGAACGGTTGACATTCGATGCAAATGAAACCTCAAAGAGCAGTAGTGTCTTACACCTAATTTAGTGGTTTACATGGTTTTACACTTCCCCTTTGAGGCTGCCTGGAGTTACTCTGAGCCTGCTAACACCAGATATTCCAGCTGACATGTGGGTCACGTTATAATTGCGGTTTTTAGATTTAATGAAGCTGTTTTTCACTTTGTTTTCTTAGCACATAAAACAGGAGGGAGATGAGAACGGCCATGAGCGAAGAAGCGATATCTACGAAGACCTGGTGACTCTCCTGAAGAGCCGATCTCCACATTTTGCTGAAAACATGAACAAGCAGGTACAGAGAAATACAGACAGATGCCGTAAACATCACATCAAGACCTCATGTAGCCTTGAATTTTAACTTTCTGAGCTCATCCGTGTGGGTGTTAAAACGCCTCTTTGTCCCATGAACAAGGTCCTTTTCTTTAAAACTCTGATTTGACAATGCCAAAATTTGGTCAACAACATCTACTTGGGTTTTCGTTCGCCTCTGCCACCTCCGTTAACATTACACCAAATAAAAGTCCAACTCTCCCTACCCCACTCCCACTCACTAGGACTCTCTCACACCGTCGCACCAACTCAGACCCGTCATCACGTCCACTAGTTCACCTCTGTGACCTTTCGTTCCTCTCTCTCGAGCATTAAGAAACAACAAATCACAGTAGATAACAATCTTAGCTAATACTTAGCACTAGAGAAGCCCGATGTACCACAGATCTTCACCCTTATGAGACCGTGGTCTGAGAAGAGAGTCGTCCGAAAACACGTCTCCCCAACTACTCCCACTAATCCGCGTCCACACTCTCACGTCCTCACCGACCACGTCCTCACCGACCTCGTCCTCACCGACCTTGGCGGGTTCCGAGACGTCCCCCCCCCCGGTCAGGAAAAACTCCACAGCAATGATCACCACAATTTGATCTGTGATGCAGTGTGAGTCACTTTCATAAACAGAGTTTGGATTGTGTAATCAGTGTCTGTGCTGTTCCACACGTTTGAACGTCTGGTTGTCACAGCGTTGAAAGATTCTTGAAGCGATCATCACTGTATTTCCAGCTTCAAAACAATTCAACCACGATCCCACCCACCATACACCCCTTAAAGCACACACATACAACTGTGCAGGGACACACACACACACACGCTCATTTCCAGACACTGAAATATGTGTGATTTATTCAGTCCTGCTACTTCCTGCTTTAGTGATTGGACGACTTAACAAGTTGTCTTGATAATAGATTCCAGCTGCAACCAAAAAGCATTTATCATTTGGAAATATGATCATTTTTTTCTTGCTAAGGCTGATGTTTGTTGGAAAATATGGCATCATCACGGGGATATCAAAGCCTTAAAGACCACTGACTAACCAATAGCTGTTAGTGTGGTTATAATTTTTCTTTGGTGAATGAAAGAAAAGCATGTGGCTCATTGATTTAAAGAATGATGAGTACTTTCTGTTAATGATGTTGTCCGTTTCAGTGGGATAGATTTTTAAAATGGCCCATAAAACCTCTACTCCCCACATGACAGCTCATAAAGGATTCACACATATAGGTTTCTTTTCTCATTAACTCATTTTAAGGATCTGACTTTTGGGAGCCAGTTTGATTCACAGAACTGTTCTAGTTAAGAGGTGAGTTTGAATAGAATGAAACAGGAACAGTTTATGAGACAGAAAAGCTTCTTGAATTGTCTGGAGGGAGTTGTCAAGTCAGGATTTATCTTACAACACTATTGCTGTCAGATGACCCCTTCTCCCAAACCTAATGAAACCCTTTTCTATTTTAAAGTCAGACTATTTTAATGTGTAGAACTGTCATTTGGCCACTATCATTTTGGCCCACAGTAAAATCCCCCCAAAGATAAGACTGACTGTCACAGATTTGTCCCATAGGCACTTTTTTACTAATTTGATTATTTAGGATACTATTTTACAAGGGATGTCCTGATTGGCATTTTTTGCCCCTGATTCTGTTTTTTTTGGCATTGAGCCTTTACCAAATCCCGATCTGATTC
Organism: Thalassoma bifasciatum; assembly: GCA_008086565.1. NCBI lineage: Eukaryota > Metazoa > Chordata > Actinopteri > Labriformes > Labridae > Thalassoma > Thalassoma bifasciatum. The sequence continues at coordinate 272,442 of RPOG01000621.1, forward strand.
TTGGGTTTGCAGAGATAAACTTGTCTAAAGAGGTGAGAAAGTGGAGCTGCACACTTTTTTTTTGTGTTTCACCAGAAATGAATGGTAAAAGTATTTCCACACTACAGACATTGAAGCCACAGAGTTGCTAATGCTAAGCTAACAGACTGTCCGGTGTTAATTTTTTTTTTTCACCTTTTTGAACAACATGTGGCTCCCTCCATGTCCCTGGAGGGTTACCATAGGGGTGCAGTAAAGCAGATGTGATTGCGGTAACTTGTGTGGTTTTTCACGCATGTTCTGTAATGAAGCTTATTGTGGCTCCACATGAACGTACATTATTTTAGTATCAACTTTTTTGAGGCTGGGCAATATAAGCTAAAATGGCGTTCAACGATACATTAAAAAAAAGTACCAAAATCAGGCTCGATCAGATACTGGTGACCAGGATTGGGACATCCCTGTTTTTTTCTTGTTGAATGAATTAGAAGGAATTGCCATACCCTTTAACTTTTCATGGAATTTTTTATCGTGAAAAAATAGGAAATTCAAAAAGGGCCTCACTCTCAACAGGATGGAATGTGATGATATTGATTTTACCAGAGTAAAACTTCTGAATTTAAATCTTTGGATTTAGATTTGCTTCTAAAATTTTAAAATCCTCATCAGCCTTCATAAGCAAATGTTGACTTGCTGGTGAAGTAAATGTAGATTTTGAACATGGTTATACCCGCTAAAGGTCACATTGTTACTGTTCTCATTGTGAGTTAGTAGACCTGACATAAGCGTTTATCTTCAGGCACTTCTCACGTGATTGCAGACTCTTGAGTTGTTCCAAACCCTCCTATAGTTTTTCTGCCTGCTTATTTGAATTCTGAATGTAAAGCTTACTCACCATATGGCTCATTTAAATGGTGCTTTAATAGCAAACACTGTGAAAGGTAACATGTAGCCAGGCTTCTCCCTGTTTTTTTCATCACCACCCCACATCCGGATCGCATTATTTTAAAATGTGTGAAAATAACCGTTATGTTACCCCCTTAATTATGTTGAGAAAAAAAAAGAAGTCCTGAAGCTATGCGAGTGTCTGTGTAGTTATCGTGATCTGGAATGAGGTTAGAAAAACTCCAATAAACCAATAAGCAGTGCCAGGCTGAAGGGCGTGAAAAAGACATCCAGGCATTTTTATTTTATGAGTTCTGTGTGAAGAGTGATGCCCTGAGACTGAACAATCCAAAAATGATTGACAGCAGCAGTAAAAGTTGCTGTGAAGTAGTTTGAAGAGGCACAAATCACTCAAAGTCTGTGTCTGCTGGATTCTTTCGCTCCTTTGATATTCATCTCACAGCGTCCTGGTGCTTTAGTCTTACACNGGAGGGCTGAGGTCACTGGAGGAGACAGGCTTCAGAAGAGACACATGAAAGGTGGGGTGGATCCGGAGAGAGTCAGGAAGCTTGAGTTTAACAGAGGTTGGGTTGATGATCTTGACTATGGGGAAAGGTCCTATGAAACGTGGTGTGAGCTTACGTGACTCTGTTTGGAGGGGGAGGTCCCGAGAGGAGAGCCACACCATCTGTCCCAGCTGGTACTCAGGAGCAGGGGAGCGATGTAGATCCGCCAGCCGCTTGTTCCTTTCAGCAGACCGAGTGAGAGCCGCCCTGACATCTCTCCAGACCTCCTTAACCCGTCTCAGGTGCTCCATCACCGAGGGGACTGCCACCTGATGTTCTTGGTCTGGGAATAAAGGGGGTTGAAAACCAAAACAGGCCATGAAAGGGGACATACCTGTTGCAGAACTGGTGAGGGAGTTGTGAGCATACTCAATCCATGGGAGGAAGGAGCTCCAAGAAGCTGGATGGTGAGCTACAACACACCGAAGAGCTGATTCCAGGTCCTGATTAGCCCGCTCTGTCTGGCCGTTGGTCTGAGGGTGGTATCCAGACGAGAGACTGGCTGCTGCGCCCACCGCCTTGCAAAACTCCTTCCACACTTGGGAGGTGAACTGGGGGCCTCTGTCAGAGACTATATCACTAGGAATACCATGGAGCTTAAACACGTGAAGCACGAGGAGGTTAGCAGTCTCTAGGGCAGAAGGCAGTTTAGGGAGGGGAACATAATGGACTGACTTGGAGAAACGGTCAATAATGGTAAGAATGACTGTGTTACCTTCAGAGGGGGGAAGGCCCGTGACAAAATCCACAGCGATGTGAGACCAAGGACGGCTGGGGATAGGTAAGGGGCGCAGCAGACCAGCAGGAGATTGATGAGAGGCCTTGCCTCTGGCACAGACAGAGCAGGCTAGGACAAACTCTCGGGTGTCCTTGGCCATGTTAGGCCACCAGAAGTGCTGTTTGAGGAACAGGAGTGTCCGAGTCACTCCGGGATGGCAGGCCAACTTGGAGGAGTGTCCCCACTGGAGCACCTGGGAACGAGCGGAGTCCGGAACAAAAAGACGGTTGGGGGGTCCAATCTTGGGGTCTGGCTGATCCATTTGGGCCTCTCTCACTATCCGTTCAATCTCCCACGTGGCTGCACCAACGATGCAGGTGGAAGGGATGATGGGATCGGGTTCCTCAGGGCTCGAGGGGGGTGAATAGAGGCGCGAGAGGGCGTCCGGCTTGACATTCCGGGAACCAGGGCGGTAGGAGAGGGTGAAGTTGAAACGACTGAGGAAAAGGGACCAACGAGCTTGACGGGGGTTTAGCCGCTTAGCGGAGCGTAGGTAGGCAAGGTTTTTGTGATCCGTCCATATAATGAAAGGGAGGGCTGCTCCTTCCAGCCAGTGCCTCCACTCCTGCAGGGCCCACACGACTGCCAACAACTCTCTATTTCCCACGTCGTAGTTCCTCTCAGAAGGTGACAGACGGCGTGAAAAGAAGGCACANGGTGAGGGGATCACAAACAATTGGATAGTCTCTCTGTGATTGCCGGAAATGATGAGGGTGAAGGGGACGGTTTGATGAGTCACTTGGGCAATAAGGCGCCCATCCAGGGCTGTGACTGTCTTAGGGGAGGGCAGAGGCTCGAGGGGTAGCTGGAGTTGTTTGACCAGATCCTTGTCAATGAAGCTATCGTCGGCACCGGAGTCAATCAGGACTTGGATGGGGATGGTGCTGTGACACCAAAGTATGTTGGAGGGGACAGACATGCGACGAGAAGAGCTGGAGGGGGAAGTGGTTTGGCTCACCATGGTGCCCTCCGTCACTGGTGAGCCCTCTCTTTTAACGTTTGGGGACAGGAGGCAATGAAGTGACCGGTTTGTCCACAATAGAGGCAGAGTTTGTGGCTCATGCGCCTCAGCCGCTCCTGCGGGTCCAAACGGGCCCGGCCCAGTTGCATGGGCTCTTCTTGACCTGAAGGTGGTGCAGAAGGGGCCGTGGGAGGAGTTGGATTAGGAGATATAGGGGTGAACACTGTGGTGGGGCCTACTGAAGGAGCCAACCTATGGGTTCTATCAACCCGCTCCCTGAGTCTCTCCCGCAATCTGTTATCTATCTTAATTGACAAAGATATTAACTCTTCAAGAGATGAAGGGTCATCCCGGGAAGCTAGCTCATCTTTCAGTTGTTCTGACAGGCCCTTAACAAAAATCCCCATTAAAGCAGACTCATCCCACCCACACTCATTAGCCAAAATGCGAAAATCAATAGAAAACGAAGCTACTGACTGTGAGCCCTGACTAAGTGTTAGAAGACGTCTAGTGGCCTCTCTCCCTCTAACGGGATGATCAAAAACCTTGCTCAGTTCACTGGAAAATGACTCAAAAGAGGCTAGCACAGGGGAAGCGTTACTCCAAAGGGCAGTAGCCCACTTAGCAGCCTTGCCACGTAACAAGTTAACCATGTATGCAATTTTAGCTTTATCAGTAGGGTAGCTCGAGGGCTGCATATCAAAAACAAGTGAACAATTTAAGAGAAACTGCCCACAAGAACCTAAATCCCCAGAATAAGGCTCAGGGGGAGGAACAAAAGGCTCCTTATGAGGAAGGGCAGGGGAAGCTGGCTCTGGTGGGTTACTCACAGGTGGGTTGGTGCTGAGGGTATTGGGCTGGTGATCCACATGG